>JACDOX010000348.1:7033-129549 GCA_014549065.1 Cardinalis cardinalis
GCCGCCGCTGCTGCTGTCGCTGCTGCTGCCGCTGCTGCCGCCGCTGGGGAGCGCCGCCGCCGCGGAGCCGCGCCAGGTGTTCCGGGTGCTGGAGGAGCAGCCGCCCGGCACTTGGGTGGGCACCATCGCCACCCGGCCCGGCTTCACCTACCGCCTGAGCGAGCACCACGAGCTCTTCGCCATCAACGCCACCTCGGGCGCCCTGCACACCCGCGCCACCATCGACCGCGAGAGCCTGGCCAGCGACGTGGTGGACCTGGTGGTGCTCTCYAGCCAGCCCACCTACCCCAGCGAGGTGCGCGTCCTGGTGCTCGACCTCAACGACAACGCGCCCGTCTTCCCCGACCCCTCCATCGTGGTGACTTTCAAGGAGGACACGGGCAGCGGGCGCCAGCTCATCCTGGACACTGCCACCGACGCCGACAGTGGCACCAACGGCGTGGACCATGGYTCCTATCGGATCGTGGCCGGCAACGAGGAGGGCCGATTCCGCCTGAACATCACCCTCAACCCCAGCGGTGAGGGCGCTTTCCTGCACTTGGTTTCCCGCGGAGGGCTGGACCGGGAAGCCACCCCCACCTACCAGCTGCTGGTGCAGGTGGAGGACAAGGGCGAGCCCCGTCGGCGAGGGTACCTTCAGGTCAACGTCACCGTCCAGGATATCAATGACAACCCCCCCRTCTTCAGCCAGACGCTTTACCAGGCACGAGTGCCTGAGGACGCGCCCGTCGGGGCCAGCGTTCTCCAGGTGACTGCGGCCGATGCCGACGAGGGCACCAACGCTGACATCCGCTACCGCCTGGAAGGAGGCGATGGCAGCGGTGCTGGGGACGGGGCTGGCAGCCTCCCCTTCGAGGTGGACCCCGAGAGCGGSGTGATCCGCATCCGTGAGCGCTTGGACTACGAGGTGCGGCAGCAGTACTCGCTGACCGTGCAGGCCATGGACCGCGGGGTGCCGGCGCTGAGCGGCCGGGCCGAGGCCCTCATCCGCCTGCTCGACGTCAACGACAACGAGCCCCGGGTCAAGTTCCGCTACTTCCCGGCCACGTCCCGGTTCGCCTCCGTGGACGAGAACGCGGCCCCCGGCACGGTGGTGGCCCTGCTGACGGTGAGCGACGCCGACTCTCCGGCGGCCAACGGGAACATCTCCGTGTCCATCCTGGCGGGAAACGAGCAGCGGCACTTYGAGGTGCACAGCAGCAAGGTACCCAACCTCAGCCTCATCAAGGTGGCGGCCGCGCTGGACCGGGAGCGCATCCCGGCCTACAACCTTACCGTGGCGGTGGCGGATAACTACGGGGCCCCACCGCCACCTCCAGGCTCCCCCACTTCTGTCTTCTCCCCCGAGGGAGSGGTGGCAGCTCCCGTGAGCCGCTCCTCGGTGGCCAGCCTGGTGATCTTTGTCAACGACATCAACGACCACCCGCCCGTCTTCGGGCAGTCGGTGTACAGCGTGAACATCAGCGAGGACGTGCCCGCGGGCAGCTACGTGCGGGGCCTCAGCGCCACGGACCGGGACTCGGGCCTCAACGCCAACCTCAAGTACAGCATCGTCTCGGGCAACGAGCTGGGCTGGTTCCGCATCAGCGAGCACAGCGGGCTCGTCACCACGGCCRTCCCCGAGGGCACGTCCAGCTCCAGCAGGCTGGACCGGGAGACTGCTTCTCAGGTGGTGCTCAACATCAGCGCCCGTGACCAGGGCGTGCAGCCCAAGTTCTCCTACGCACAGCTGGTGGTGACAGTCCTGGATGTCAATGACAACAAGCCTCGCTTCGGTCAGCCTGAGGGTTACCAGGTGTCCCTGGCTGAAAACTCCCCGTCAGGAACTGAGCTGCTTGTCCTGAGTGCCAGTGATGGGGACCTGGGGGACAATGGGACTGTCCGCTTCTCCCTGCAGGAAGCCGAGCCGGTGCTGGCAGCAGTTGGCCCCTCCTCTGTGATCCCTCGCCAGATGTTTCGCCTGGACCCGGTTTCAGGCAAGCTCAGCACTGTCTCGCAGCTGGACCGGGAGGAGCAGTCTCACTTCTCCTTGCAGGTCTTGGCCACTGATTTGGGCTCTCCTCCCCTCTCTTCGGTAGCCCGAGTTAACGTGACCATCCTGGATGTGAATGACAATAGCCCTGTGTTTTACCCCATTCAGTATTTTGCCCACATCCAAGAGAACGAGCCAGCTGGAACCTATGTGAGCACCGTGTCTGCCACGGACCCCGATCTGGGCCCCAATGGGACAGTCAAGTACAGCATCTCAGCTGGAGATACCTCCAGGTTTCAGGTCCATGGGCAAACAGGAGTCATCACAACAAAAATAGCCCTGGACAGGGAGGAGAAAACTGCTTACCAGTTGCAGATCGTGGCCACTGACGGTGGCCATCTTCAGTCGCAGAACCAAGCCATTGTCACCATCACTGTCTTGGACACACAGGACAACCCGCCTGTTTTCAGCCAGGGCACGTACAGTTTTGTGGTCTTTGAAAACGTTGCCCTGGGTTACCACGTGGGTACTGTTTTTGCTTCCACCATGGACCTCAACACCAACATCAGCTACCTGATTACCACGGGTGACCAGAGGGGCGTGTTTGCCGTCAACAGGGTGACGGGGCAGATCACCACAGCCAGTATCATTGACAGGGARGAGCAGGCATTTTACCAGCTGAAGGTGGTTGCTAGGGGTGGGGCGATAACTGGYGATGCCGTGGTCAATATAACTGTCAAAGACTTAAATGACAATTCCCCACACTTCATTCAAGTGGTGGAAAGTGTAAAYGTTGTTGAGAACTGGAAAGCTGGGCATACCATATTCCAGGCCAAAGCTCTTGATCCTGATGAAGGTGTTAATGGCATGGTCCTTTACAGCCTTAAGCAAAACCCAAAGGGCTTGTTCTCAATCAATGAACAAACTGGTGCTATAAGCTTAACGGGGCCGCTTGACATAAATGCTGGGTCTTACCAGGTCGAAATCCTGGCCTCGGATRTGGGGGTGCCTCAGCTGTCCTCCTCCTTTATCCTGACTGTCTCTGTCCATGATGTAAATGATAACCCACCTGTGTTTGACCAGCTTTCCTATGAAATTACAATTTTGGAGTCAGAGCCTGTGAATTCCAGGTTCTTTAAGGTACAGGCTTCTGACAGAGACTCGGGAGTGAACGGTGAAATAGCTTACAGTATAATTGAAGGAAATGCTGGGGATGCCTTTGGCATATTCCCAGATGGCCAGCTGTATATAAAAAGTGAACTGGACCGTGAGCTTCAGGAAAGATATGTTTTACTGGTCGTTGCCTCTGATAGAGCAGTAGAGCCACTCAATGCTACTGTGAATGTTACTGTGATTCTGGAGGATGTAAATGATAACAGGCCCCTGTTCAACAGTACCAACTATGTGTTTTATTTTGAAGAGGAACAGAGAGGTGGATCGTATGTGGGTAAAATAAATGCTGTGGATAAAGACTTTGGGCCGAACGGTGAGGTCAGGTATTCATTTGAGCATATGCAGCCAGATTTTGAGCTGAACACAGTAACTGGGGARATCAGGAGCACTCATCAGTTTGACAGAGAAGCCCTCATGAGGCAGAGGGGAGCCGCAGTATTTAGCCTTACAGTAATAGCCACAGATCAGGGGTTGCCAAAGCCTCTGAAAGATCAGGCAACTGTACAGATCTACATGAAAGACATCAATGATAACGCCCCCAAGTTTTTGAAAGATCTTTACCAAGCCACTATATCAGAATTGGCAGCAAATCTGACACAAGTGCTGCGAGTTTCTGCCTCAGATGTTGATGAAGGGGTTAATGGGTTSATTCAGTATTCTGTAATCAAGGGAAATGAAGAAAATCAGTTTTTAATAGACAGCAGCACAGGCCAAGTGACCTTAGTGGGCAGACTAGATTATGAGGCTACTGCATCGTATTCCCTTGTCATCCAAGCTGTAGACTCTGGAGCCGTTCCCCTAAGCTCAACTTGCATGTTGAGCATTGATGTGTTGGATGAAAATGACAACAGCCCTTCCTTCCCTAAATCAACACTGTTAGTGGATGTCTTGGAAAATATGAGGGTTGGTGAGCTTGTGTCGTCTGTCACTGCCACTGATTCTGATTCAGGTGACAACGCTGACCTCCACTACAGCATTACAGGGACAAACAATCACGGGACCTTTAGCATCAGTCCCAACACCGGGAGTATYTTCCTTGCCAAGAAACTGGACTTTGAGACACAATCTCTGTATAAGCTAAACATAACGGCCAAAGACCAAGGGAGGCCCCCACGATCCTCTACCATGTCAGTGGTCATACACGTCAGGGATTTCAATGATAACCCTCCTCATTTTCCTCCAGGAGACATCTTTAAATCGATTGTTGAGAACGTTCCTGTGGGCAGCTCTGTCATTTCCGTGACTGCTCACGATCCAGACGCGGATATTAACGGGCAGCTAACGTACGCAATCATCCAGCAGATGCCCAGGGGCAATCACTTCCGTATCGACGAGGTGAGAGGGACGATATTTACCAGCGCTGAAATCGATCGGGAGTTTGCCAGTCTCTTTGAGCTGACGGTCAAAGCCACGGATCAGGCTGTTCCCGTGGAGTCCAGGCGCTTTGCCCTCAAGAACGTGACCATCCTGGTGACGGATCAGAACGACAAYGTACCCGTGTTCGTGTCGCAGAACGCCCTCGCAGCCGACCCCTCGGTGGTGATCGGCTCCATCCTGACCACCATTATCGCTGCGGATCCTGACGAGGGTGCCAATGGGGAGGTGGAGTATGAGATAGTCAATGGAGACACCGAGACCTTCATCGTGGATCGCTACAGYGGAGATCTGAGAGTGGCCTCAGCCTTGGTGCCTTCTCAGCTCATCTACAACCTTATCGTTTCTGCCACCGACCTGGGCCCCGAAAGGAGAAAATCCACCACTGAGATGACTATAATTCTGCAGGGGGTTGACGGGCCTGTTTTCACTCAGCCGAAATACATCACCATCCTGAAGGAGGGCGAGCCCATCGGGACGAACGTGATCTCCCTGGAGGCGGCGAGCCCGCGGGGCTCCGAGGCGCAGGTGGAATATTACATCGTGTCTGTTCGCTGCGAGGACAGGAGCCTCGGGCGCCTCTTCACCATCGGGCGCCACACCGGCGTCATCCAGACCGCTGCCATCCTGGACAGGGAGCAAGGAGCACGGCTCTACCTGGTGGATGTTTATGCCATTGAGAAGTCGTCTGTTTTGCCCCGCACGCAGCGAGCAGAGGTAAAGGTTTWTTCAGTAATTATTTGTCTTGTTACTCCTGTGTTTATGGTGGACGCGTCTTTTTACTCCAGGATTGTGGTTGGTTTTTCACGGAAGTTGCGGTGTCAGTGTTGGACATGAGAACAGCTCATGTAGTGTCGCCAGTCATGAAGTTCTTGCCATCCCTGCCTGGCTGAGTCCCTCAGATGACAGGTCTCCTCACACACCTCCAATTTTGGTTGCTTTTCTACCTAACTCACTGATGAGTATGAAAATGGTTTTGTTTCTCTTCCTGGATGTGACAGGTGGTAACAGCGTAACATTTTAGTTGGAAACTTYCCTTATCACAAAGCCATTTGCCTTGACTGAAGGGTCTTTAAAGGTTTTCTGCCTGACTAGCTTGAAAAGCAGTGGGTGGAAACCAGGTTTGGAACGTCATCTGTGAAGTACAGGTGTGTTACTTGCTCTGTTTTCAGTCACAGAGCTGATCATTCTCACTGCTTCTGCTGTCTTCTGTGGCAATACTGAGAATTCAGGTGTGAGAATGAGTCYTGTGTTTGCTTTAAGTTGCAGCATCTCCTAGAGCTGCCTGCTGCACTTCACCATGGCCTTTAACTCGCCATTCCTGGGAATTTGGGGTTGGCGCTGCTGGGTGGGCCAGCCAGGAGAGGATGGGAGTAGTGTGTAGTGGTTTAACCATTTCCCTCTCTGGYTGAACATACCCCTCAGTGCTGCACAACCCTACAGGTCCCCCAGCCACACTTCCTCCTGGGAATTGTTAGTTTTGATACTGTGTGGTTTGCAGGCTTGGGGTTTTTTTTTKGTTTGATCTTAGCAAAAGTGGTATTTCCAATCCTTACTTGACAGCTGTGGATTTTTTTTTCTCTTCATAGCTGCTTTTGTTTTTTCTTCTGCAGGTTAGGTATGACCTGTGTTCTGCAGGTTAGGTATGACCCATGTGATGTTGCTCTCCTATACTGGCAGTGACAGATCCTCTCTGAAGTGCTTGTCAGGGATTTTGAGCACTGTTCCATCTCAGAGATGTGATCCCATCCTGCTGTGTGTGCAGTGTGCTWCTCATGGTCATGTTTTGACCAACAGTAGAGTATTGGAAAAAGACCTGTTTTAGCAGTGCTACTGCTTTAAGTAATTMATGCTGTTTTAATGAGAATATTCCTGTTGTGCAGGGCTTTGTACCCCTGCTAACAATTTGTAAAAGATACACCTTTATTATTTTTTCCTTACTGTTGTGTCACATTTTGTCTGGATAGACAGTTGTTTTGAGGATCAGGYCTTTGTCATTGGGCATTTGGATCACGACCCTTCAGCTCTGAGTTTGAGCAAWGAGTTTCATGGCTGGGGAAGGACTCATAGGAGACCCAACCCTATGGCTGCAATATTCTTGCATGTTGTAAAAGCATTTAACATGAGTACTTGCTGAACAGGGAAGAGAACAACCATTGAGACTTCAAACAACTTTTACATTGTTGAATGCAAACCACTTCTGAAATCACAAGCAAATGTTTTATTCTGTAAAGAACACTGAGAGGGATAATTGGGAGTTAGAATTTCCTATTAGTGCTTGTATCATTGTGGCCTCTAAAATATGCCTTCTCCCAAATGCAATTAGCTTACTGTGCTTCTTTATAAATGTATTATAAATTATAATCAGCTTTCAACTTTCAAAAACATAACCATGTGCAAGTGTTCCTCTTAACTGATGGGATTTCTCTGGAAGGCTTTTGCTGTCCAGCACCAGAATTGCTACAGTGACATTTTGGGTGCAAGCTGACTGTCAGTGGGTGCTGAATAAGCAACACAACTTTTTTTTCACATATTTATATATTTTTTTTCTATTTGATTTTGTTTGTTGGTTTTGGTTTGGATTATTTTTTTGGGAGGGGGGGAAAAACATGAGTATTGTGTATTTTCTTTTTTCTCTCATGAAGAGCGTTGGGTTTTGTGTCTCGGCATGGTTAAAGGAATGGGAAAACCAGTAATAGGATCGTCTTAACAATGTCTACATGATTATTCTTCATTGCATGCCATGCTGTCTGCCCTGATGCCAGAAATCATCCTAGTTGCAGTGTGGCATGTGAGAGAGCCACTGAGCACGGGGAGCTGCCCAGTGCTAAACGCGCTGTCTGAGATTGGCGAGGAGAGCAGCGGGAGTAAGGAAGTCAATTAAGGGTCTTTTGTCCAATACAGASTGCAGCAGTGGGTTTGGGTGACAGGTACCTGGTGTGAAATAGAGATATTTACAGTTTTGAAGCAGTGACTCGGCTTTGTCTGGCCAGCAGGCAGTATAAAAGAAGAGCAGGCTTGCGTGAAACCACTTGCTTGAGGAGTGAATTAATCCTTGTCCTTGGGAGGTGGAGTGATTTCCCCCCCCCCCCCGTAAATTCTGTCACTAATTTATTTTATTTACCTTCTAAAATAATATCAAATATATGGCAAAGATCCACCTAGTGCCCTAACTGAAGAAGAAAGTATCTTTTCAGTATTTCTCATCCATTCCTTTTAGTTGCTTTGTGAACAGTGTCCAAGGCTAGAACTTTGCAATGGCAGGACTGTGGGGAATCCTTGCTGAACCCAGAGCAGCTGACATGCCTTGAAACTGAACAGTTCTGTTATTTCCAGTAAAGTAACAGCAAAAGTTTAGGAAACAAAATGTTTGTTTACAATTTGTGGTTTATGTTTTCATCGCTAGCTTTTTATCTTGTGTACGTTTYCGTGTTTGTTGTTACTATATGGAAAGAAAAGTGGTGGTGGGGTGTGTGTGTCAGGAAGATGCAAGTAATGAGGTAAAGCTTTCTTCAAATACCAAATATTTGAGATTCTAAAGAAAACTCAAGTGCTTCTTTCAGTGTATTTTACAGCTAGATGGTGCAATTTTGGATGGTAGTTGTTGAATCTGAAAGGTTGTTTTTTATTTTGGATTTTTATCCTCTTTGTAATCTACAGTGACTAGATGATTTGACATTGTGTGAATGTGTTTGGTGATCAGTGTCAGTTTGTCTCCCTGTTGTATTAATCATTAGGTTAACAGAATCATCACTCTTGATCTCATGTAAAAAAGAGTAATGTAGGTGTCTTAAAGGGSTCCCTTCAGTTTGCCATTCCATACCTTTTTTAATGTTTCTGCTGGGGAAAAAGCCCCTCAGCAGCTGCTAAACTCCTTTCTCTTGGCTTTCCAACATAAATCCTCTTTTAACCTTTTGGGCAGGGCTGAGGGTTTCACCAGCATGGTTTTATATTTAATATAGAATGGCTTAATGCCTGCTGGCATCCCTTGCACACCTCATGGCTCCCCTCAGCCCTGCCTCCCCAAACAAGGACTGCRTGCTGTGGGATATTTTGGGTGGCCCTGTGGTGTACCCTGCTTTGTGTCTGGCAGCAATARTAGGAGCCCAGGGACAATACCTCATCTTCTGTGCTGTGTAACCAGGGATTAAGAGGAATTAGACAGGATCTCCAGTTTGTGTGTTTAACCCTTCAGTGGGTGGCTTCCTTAAAGGGAGTTGTGGCCCCATGTATATAATTTATAGGGATTTATGAATCATCTGTGCCAGTTGAGAGGGGGTAACACTTTGGGAGGGGAACTCCTCAACATCTTAAATAGGTTCATAGCTCCTAAGGAAGGAGAGAGGAGAAGGGTGTAAATGAGGAAGGTGTATAAACTTCAACTGAAAGATTTAGTGGTGGTATTGATTTGAAAATGGAAATACATGGAGAGGCAGATCAGCAGTCCTGTTAGTGCTTTTTACCTGGGCATGTTAATGTCTTCTCAGAAGAGGGGGACTGTCTTCATTTGCAGGCAGGGTGAAATGAGATGCTGGATTTGTAGCAACCATCTTGATTCATGGTTGCTGTAGGCAGTTTGTGATGATTGGGGTGGGGCTGYRGCYRAGCCTCATCCCCAATGGGCTGCAGSTGTGAGCAGCAGGTGAGCAGCATTGAAGGTGATGAGTGCCCAGGGGCACTGCCCAACCACCAAAGGGAGCAGAGGGCACACAGGTGCAGTGCATCAACAGGAGGGGATAAAAGGCTGGGCTGAAGGACAAGAAGGGCAGATGCCTGCAGCCTTCTGGAGTGCTGTGGTGTTACTCTGTGTGGGTTGAAGCCTTCTGAAATTATATGGTGACACTCTGTGTGTTGTGGCTGTCTCARCTGTGACAGATTGGCACTGTTGGGAATCTTGGACTTCCAAGCTGGGGAAGCATTTCTTCCTTATTCAGGTAAGATGTGGGGCTTTCAGACAGTGCTTGGTAAAGATGTGGAAATTAATGAAGACAGGCAGAGTGAATGGCCCTGGCCTCCTGGAAAGGCAGTCACAGGAGGGTTTGCCTTGACTCAGGAGGAGCTGCAGCCATTGCCATAAACCTAGGATTGCATGGTGTTGTGGAGCTTTTTGTCCCGGCCCAGGCTGTGTCCTGTGGCTGAGCTAGCTCTGTGTCACTCCTGCATCCTTGGGCTGGGCTCTGCTCCAGGGCTGTGGTGTCACCATCCCACTGAGAGAGGAGCAGGGGTGGCCTGCTGGGGCCAGACACTGACGGTGCTGCTTCTCCAGCCAAGCTGGCTAGTGCAAGGCTTTAAATTTAGTAAGGGAATTAGAAACCCACTTCAGAGAAGTCTTATCTGGCATGTCTCACATTTACCAGCACAAATAAGAACAATGGGGTTCTCCTTGTATTCATGCTATTTATAAATTGGTTCATTCTTTAATCATACATGGCACATCAATTGTTGCCTGAAAAAGGAAACTGCTTATGAAATGTTGGAGTAAACAATGAAAATCTGCTGCCTTGTCCCTGCTCCAAAGACACTTTTTTTTTTCTCTTCCTAAAACTGATATTGTTGATTCTAAGAAACATGTAATTATTTAAGTTACTGCTGTCATTTGCATGATCTGAAAAAGGATCTCTAAGCTGTCCTTGAACTTGAGTGGGAGATGAATGTTCCTTATGTGGAAAACTATTCAGAACCAATTTGTGTATTTTGGTTCAGAATTGGCCCTTTTTTCATCCTGTCTAATTTCTTTAATGAATCTGCCTTGCTACATGTTCTTAATATCTAGAATTTCTCATTTCTTTGCTATTTTAGCAGCCTTTGGGCATTTTTGCATGTGAGGTCACCTAATAATTTTTATGTTAAAAATCACTAGACTTCTAAAAACAACATTCTTTATTATGGAAAATATTATTTTTCATGTGTCTCTAGTGCAAACACTAGAAATTATAGCCRAAAAAACAGGGCAAAATTTTCATGTGCTTATTTTTGCTAAGTGTTAAATTCTTCATACAAATCTCCAAATGGTTCCTGGGTCCTGTAGATGTTAATAAGTGAGTCCTTTTCCATGTAAAGTGATATCCCCAGGGCTGAGGGAGTAGTGCAGTGTTCTTTCCATGTGTTAGGTGAGGCAATGAGTGGCTGCCCATTTGCTCCAGGAGTTGGTCACCAAAGCCTGCTTTGCCCTTTGGGTGTCCCCAGCTCTCACCTGCATTTTTACTGGGACAGGGCTGTGTTGGTGGTGGTGTCTGAGACCTTTGCTGTTGTTGTGGTCCTGATTCTCGTGTGGTTTCTCTGAGGCTGCACCTCACCAAAGGATGCTCGTTCCCTTTTGACTCGCAGAAGTTTCCACGTTCTGAGTCTCTCCAAGTTTGAATTGCACTCCCCGCCCCTCCAGGAGCAAGGTGTCCATTTAATTTATATCAAAGCAAGCCCCTGGCATGACATAGTTCTGCTGGTACAGTTTGTTTTAACTGTGTCTAGACTAGGGAGCAGYGCTGCTGGTAACTCAGTTTGGTTTCTTACTCTGTGAGACAAGCCCTAGCACACTCGTGTCCCAGTTAAAGGAAGGAATTTATGGGGGCTAAAATTGAAGTGAAACAAAGAGTTTTCCCTCACATGTTCCCCAAGTCTGGAAAAGCAGTGCTAGGTCAGCGTGGTGCATCAGTGCCATACTGATTTGTTTCAGTGAATTTATAGCCTGGCTGGGCTTTGCCAAGAATAATAGCAGATACGTTAGAGAAACTGTGTCTTTGTTTTACTGAGACGTTTCTCTCTATTCTAATAAATCTTATTTTTAATTAGACCCTCAGTCTAGACTGTCAGGCAGGTTTGTTTTTACAGTGCTCTATTTTTGTTTACTTCCTCGCAGGGAAAACATTCCAAAAGGACAGTAGAACAGATGGGAACTGATAGCCATGATCACACTGTAAAAATACATCGAGCTGCATTAGTTAATGCACAAGAATTTCAAAGGGCCTGTAATGAAGTGGTAATTTATGTGCCAGCAGCTATGCAGAAAGTAATGGAAACAAGAGTTTGCCTCAGCATTTCGTGTCTGTAGCCACCACACATGCATGCTGATGGTAGGTAGGCTGTGGCTTGTGTTGACACAGTCTTAGTAAGTGATCTTGGTCTTAATTAAATGTGCAAGGGTTCTGCTGCAATTAATGCAGCCATCCAGAGCTACAGACAGAAAGGCATTCAGCAGCTCTGAGGCTCAGAMAGGTGGAAGAAGATGCTTCTTCTTTTGGAGAAGAGCATCTTGTTGCAGATGCTCCTCTCCAAAGAGCATCTTTGCTCTTCTACCTTCCTGCYCTCTTCCCTCTGTCCCAAARGTGGCATCATCCCATGGGCAAGTTTGGGTTCCCTGYAGTGCCCATGTGAGGATATTATGACTCCTAAGAGCCCTGTGAAGCTGGTTTGGGTTCTCTAATAGAGCTGGAACATGAAGGCAGGGTTTTTCTCACAGATGTTGAAGTGAAATGAATGGGAATAGGTTTGTGATGTGCCATATATTGAGCCTTGTAAATAGTCCCTCTCCAGCTCTCTCGTGGACCCTTTAGGTGCTCTGAAGTCTCCCTGCATTCTTCTCMAGGCTGAACAGCCCAGCTGTGTCAGCCTGACCTGACACAAGAGGTGCTCCAGCCCTCATGTCATCTCCTTCTTATTAAATTGTTTATGAATGGCACTGATAAAACTGATGGGCTGCAGCCTTTGTATTTTATAAGTTACTTCTGACTCCTTTCCAGGCCCTTAGCTGGATCCCTCTTTTATGGGGCATCTTAAGAGCACAGAGCATGACTGACTGTGTTGCTGATGGGAACCAAGAGGGGATCTATGAGCTGGGTTAGGACAGCAGCTGCCTTTGGAGGCCATTCACAGCTCATTCCTGTGCTCKCTCCTGGAGAGCAGGGCTGGACCAGCAGCACCCATGTGTGTGTCCTGCCTTTGGGAGCAGGCTGTGCCATCCTGCCAGGGGCTTTCTGCCACGTGTCACCTGTGGAGCTGCTCTGCCCTGGGCYGTAACTCTGCCCTGATCATCTACTACTGAAGCAAAAATTAACAAAAGACTCCTTTCAACCCAATGAGTTACGCTCATGAGTGTTAGTTTTGGTTATAAAATCGTTGTAAGTTTTTTCCTCAAGGATTTCTTTGGAGCTAGTTTGAATTTTAATGCTTCTGAAGCCTTTTCAAGATTTTTTTTTTTGTCTAAAACAGAAATGAGAAGAACATTAATAGAAGGTTTTAAACAAGTGCTCTGTACCTAGTCCTCTTTGGTTTTTAAGGCAAACGTATAATTTTATAATAACCCACACTTTTCAGCACTGAAAGTTTTGTGGGTTTTTTTGACATCAGTTTGTTTTTTGGGCCAATCTAGGAGAAGACCATTAGTTCCAAGAACATGTATATGATGTTTCACCTACCCAGATGTGTAGAACTCTCGCTAGGCTATGAACAGAATTTATATCCTACTTGTACCAAATTAATTTAAGTAGCATCCAACACTAGATAGCGTGGCTCTGTGTCATTCAAAATTGGCTTTCAAAACAAGAATTTGGTCTGCAGCATCCCGAAGCATTTGAGGAGAGGAAAAAATCCAAGTTCCCATCCCAGGGCATGTATGTATATTAGGACAGAAAAAGCACTACTTTAAGCTGGAGGGGTGTGTTTGCCATGGGCACTGTGCATGGGGAAATTAGTGATTCTGTTTCCCTCCGAGTGTACTAGGAGAGAAATTGTTCCTTGGAGAGAGCCCAGCTGAGTGCTTTTCATGTCAACTCCTTTCTGGATCATTTTTGATAAATTAAGAGAATTCTCCTGAAGCAGTTCAGAGGAATAAATAAGATGCCAGAGCTGTGCTGCATGTCTGTAGTATGTGTGTTTAAAGCTTGAATTTTCCRTAGGGGTTTTATTCTATAATATTACACTTCAGGGTTCCTGGTGTTTTCCCCGTTTTCATTCTTTATTCTTTTCAATACAACATTTCTTTTTAATCTATCAAAGTGTCATGCTTTCTGAAATGTTGAAGACATGTTGCTATTACAAGGCTGTTTAGAAACAGAAGGCAAACTCAGTAGTTGATTGTACTCTTAATCTTTTGAGACCTGCATTTCTGAGTGTATTTAAATGACTTTTTTTTTTTCCTGAACATGATTCCAGTCCCTTTGAAAGTTGCCTTACAAATGTTTTTATGCCTGCTTGCTTTGAGGAAGGAATTTGAGTCCTTATGATTTCAGTGAACACATTAATGCAAAACCAGGTTTTTAACCCCAGTAGGGTCATGTCAGATTGTCTGGAAACTAATTTATGGTGGTGGTGATTTTCTTGCCACTGTTTTCTTTCTTTAGCAGTGCCTTTAGCTCCTGCATTTTAAACTTTTGAGGAATTAGCCTATTTCATTGTATTTCTACCTATGCATTTCTAAACTCCAGATAATTCCTATGGTCAGCACTGAAAGTTGTGCGGGTTTTTTGACATCTGTTTGTTTTTTGGGCCAAGCTACCAAGTGGGGTTGCAGTTCCTCAAACGAGGTTAAGTGTTTGTGTTGGGATCATAATTAATTAAACACATGCACCAACACCTTGTTATTTCAAGTCCTGGAATTAAGAAACTCAGAACATTGCCTGACCTGCAGCAGCAGAGAGGGGAGGAAGAGGGAGGGGACTTTTTCTTGCAGGGCAGGATGATATGGGGTAGGAGCAAGCTGCACACATGCCTGCCAAAATGCTTGGATCAGACTAAAGGAACACAGATGGCTGAGGCTGATAAAGGTGTCTCTTATTGTGTTGGTTTGTTGTTTTTTGGGTTTTTTTTAATTCTTTCTCCTCAGCACCGTTTTGAGTTTGTGTGTGAGGAACGGGTAAGAGGGGAGGAAGACAACTGCATTGTATGATGTGTTTATTTGGATACGTTTTACAGCCTAGGAAAGGAGCTGTGTAAATTCAGTACTCCTCAGTAGGACGCCAGGGGCTGGAGCTAAGCCCTCCTTTTAGGTTGCTGTAACAAATGAACAATAATGGATCCTCAGGGATTTATGTCATGCTGTCCAACCTTCAGTTCTTATCTGCTAATAGAAAAATCCCCATCCACTGCCTAAAGTAGCTCCTAAAAATTGCACTGAGAGGCCTTGGAAGCACGTGGCTGCCTCTGCTCACAACCAGCTCTCCTCTCACACGGCCCCTTTGTGTCTCCTGCACCCCCAGGTGGTTTATCACTCTGGTTATTTATTTATTGCCATGCTTTATGATATCTGTGGGTAAACATTAGGTGCATGTGTGTATACACAGAAGACACCCATGTACAAATAAATGTCCTGACCTCCAAGAAGGAGGTGCCCAGCTCTGCCTGGTGGAAGCCAGGCYGCCGCAGGACAGGAATGCGTTAAGGAATCCCACAAACTCTAAATCTGGGCAAAGCCCAGTTCTTCTTAGCATTTGTTATTTATTGTCCTAGAAATTAACCGGTCACTGCTATCTGGAAGTGTCRTGTCTGAACTTTAGAGCTGCTTGCAGGAATAAATCACTGCCACCAGACGTGGTGGCTGTTCCAAGTCTGTCAGAGCTGTTCCACCCGTGAGCAACACCATCCATCAGSGCAAGGCTGAGGAGAAGCAAGGCCTTTTTGCCCTATTTAAAGCAAAATCTTTAGAGAGGCAATTTCTTTAGAGGRCCCTAAGATCCTTGTCTTGTGAACAATGGTGGTAGTGTAGCTGGAAATCTCCAAGGTGTTCTTCCCAATGAGCATGGAGGAAAAATGGTACATGAGACTTCACACTAGGGCAAATAAATTTCACTTTGGATATCTTTTTTTTTTCAATTTGCAGTCATTAAGTTGAAATATCACAGTTGTTTTTCATAAAAACTAGGATATTAAAAATCTAATCGCAAAGTCATACTCCTAATGGTGTAACTTAGCTTCATCCAAATCAGGGCTAATTTGGTCTGTTGTCTTCTAGATACTCTTTTTTGTCCTTCCTTGATCATCCCATGTGTATCTGTTTTTAAAACACTYATGGAAATGCAGGTTACAACAGTAAAACTGCTCAGAACTGATTGAGGGAGACAGTCTTACCTTCTGTGATTTAGTGCCATAAAAATGAGTGTGCTTTTCTGATGCCATGAGGTCTCACATGTGCAAAGTCTCTTCTAAAAATACACCCYAATATTATGATTATTAATTGTGGCTACCACTATACCAATAGAAAAATAAATGCAGTCCAGCTACATTSCCTTTTCTTTAAAAAAAAAAAAGCCCCTTTGTGTGAGCAAGAAAATGCTRCATTTTTTTTTTCCCTGTGAAAATATAACATTGTTATTACAGCTTTGGCTCTCTARTGGGTGTATGAGCATGAGAATCTGGAGTATATGAAAGAAATTATTACTAAACAGTGGACTGGCTTTCCTTTGAGTTATGCTCATTTTCTTTTGCTGTAACTCTCTTTTATTTAGTTAAATTGCTCTTAATTTACATTGGTATAACCAAGCAGAAAATAAGGCCCTGAGTACATGAGAAGGACCTTCTATTTGTGGAAAWTAAAATCTAGATTGAAAGTGACACGGGGTAAACACTAAACATCTAACAAAAAGCTTGGCCCTTGCCGCGGAAATAAAGAAATCAAGACACTCTGCAGCCTATAGTCAGGCACTTTGCATGGCTGGAGCTCTGGAAAAAGGAATAGAAGGCAATGGTGGTAGCACAGTGCTCCAAAGACAAGCACTGGGGATGAATTTTGCTGCAGGGCAGCTTGATGGGGAGCAGTTCTGTGGGAGCCTGGGCTGAGAAGTCAAAACTCCAGAATGCAATTTGTAAACAAATACATTGCTCCCTTCTCATATAATTACAARTAATTGAGTATTAATTTACAGGCTTTCGGTTGTGGCATCGTTTTAAAAAGACAAAAATTGGCTGTTTTGTCTGACTTATGTAGGGACTTGATGTCCACACAGGGACCTGTGTGCCTTGCTTAAAGTATATTATTATTTAGCCAAATCCCACTATAGTTGGGATTTGGCTAAATTTCAGTAGTAGATCCCRTAGTAGGTGCAGGTTTCTGTTTATACTGGGAATAGCAACCAGGAAATCCCTCTGGAATGYTAGAGAGCAGGTTGGTGGTGACAGGTCCACCTTTCTGAGGCTCCAGCTTCACCTGCAGATGGAAGGGCGTGAAATTCAGCCATTCATAAATACTTAATCACGTTTAGGTGGCAGTCTCCTGATAAGAAATTCAGTTTACTCATAGTTTTTTTAAAATTTTCATTTCAGAAAGTTGTATTGGAATGAAAGAGTTGTTCTTAGTGGGCTGAAATATAACTTTCACCACCACTCCAAAATCAATTTTATTATGATTACAGCAAGTATCTGTGTGTGTATTTCTTCATTTGAAAACCAGAAGGCTGGTGTTTAGAATAAAGGATTCTGARACAGAAACAGTGCATTAAATTTCCTTTGCAACTTCCAGAGACGTTGATTAATTGGGACAGTCAGCATGGCTTGCTTTTAGAAAGAAAAAGCTTAATGATTAACTAAATTCTTTTTCTGTCCCCCCACTGAGCATATAAAACGGTTATAAAAGAATGTAGAAGAGGCACAGTTGGAGTTGTTGTTGTTGTGCACAATAAAAACACAGGCAAATATTTCACAATATACTAAATGTAGCCAGAAACATTAATTTCCATGTGATAGCTATCAAGATCTTAATGTAATCGTGTGTGCTCCAGGTCATTTGATGGTTTTGGGAGAGAAAAGCTGYCACAATCTGTGGGTTTTAGGTTAAGTAACACCTACGTTGGACGGTTTAGCAACACTTCTTTTTGTGTTTTGCTCTGCTGGAATTGCAAACCAGGGATTTGATGAATTTTTACCAGTTCTAAGCCAAGTGACATTGCTCTGGCTTGGCATTTCTAAGTGCTTGGTGAAAAGTAACAAGGCTTGGGATGTGCCCTTTCCAATGTGAGATTTTTCTGTCGTCTGGGCAGATGAGAACTGTGTCCTGTAAGTRAGGGAATTGTAACCTTGTCCAACACAGTTGACAATGGCTATCATATTCCACTTGTAATTCCACGTTGTTGGTTACCACCAGCAATGATTGCATCTTGCTGAAAAGTGTAATTATGTAGCTCCTGACTGAGTCCTACACAATTTCCAGGGTTGTGGAGATACCARCATGTATGGGACACTACAGCCTTAAATAACATCAGTTGCAATTCTCTGCTTTTAAACCAGGAGTCYTGAGAGAAGTTATTTTTTAAAACTAACAGGTGGAACAGTTATCCTTATTTTAGCTGATAGCCCTTTGTAAATTGCTGTGATTTTTTTTCCTTTCTTTATTTCTTTCTCCCCAGTCACGTGAAGCGGAATAGTAGGATATAGCTGTGTGATTCACCACAGCTTTACAAGTACAAGAGTTTATGTAATGTAGTGGCAGTCTTGAATCCATTTAACAGATGTTATGTATAGATTTAGGTGAAAGTTACACCAGGCTCTAATTTATATGTTTTGAAAGATATATCCTCTGTTGAACTGCTTTATAAATATGCCATTGGATGCTTACACAGTCAATGCCCAACAGCAGCTTCCAGCTCAGTGTTCTCATCTAATAAGTGCCCTAAAAGTCATTTTCCCTCTAAGATATTAAGCTCAGCCAGTGGTAGTTTCCCACTTGCCAGCTTGTGCACTCCTAAGCATTGGAAATTCCATTTTATCACGACAGAGGATGGCATTWGGTCTCTTAGAGTGTGTGAAAATCTCCTCAGAAAGATTTACAGCTCCAATCCAAGCCTAACATATACTTCTGAGGGATTGTTTGTGTTACAGGCTGGTAGGTTTTGTCTGGCTCCCCTGGATTTTGAAAACATTGGTGGGATGGTGACATGCTGATGGGATGGTCTGGTGGTCTCTTGTCTTGAGGATTTACTGTCTTTTGAGGAATGTAAATTCTGCTCCAGGCTGGTTTGCGTTAATTTTTAATGATGACACTGGCTCTATTTTCTGAAAAGGGTCTGCACTGGACATTGGTATAAAAGCATTCAACAGGTTTGGAGCATCTGGACAGTCTCCTGGGACTTGGTTCCTTTCTTGAGTGGCTGTTTGGGGTGGGAAGGGATTCCTCTGCAAGGCTGGACCTTCCCTCAATGGGAAGGGCCACCACACTGTGTATATACATCCTTGACAGAACTGGAGCCAAAGAATAACCCATTTTCTTTAAAATTTTCTTCGTACCAAGCCTTAATCTATTCTTGTTTTGTCTATAAAATTCTATTCTCTGCCTTTATATCTTTTTTCATAGTTGCACATTGCAGGGTTAACACTTCTCTTAAATCAAAGAGAAACTTGTGTTTTAATTTTTAACAACACAACTTCTGTGTTTAGCAGCTATTCTTTTGAAGCCAGAAATGCTGCAGTGGTTGGGTTTTACCTGTGCTTTGCAACAAACCTGCCAAAAAATAAGAAAGTTATCTAAAGATTTAGTTAGTGGTGCAACACCTCCCTCATCCTGGGAGGGTAATGGATTCCAGGAATGAGTGGAATGAAGGAATGTTGCTGCATCCAGGACAAGTCAGGGTTGTCCACAGCCCCAGTGGTCGCTGAGAATGAGCACTTGGCTGATTGCAAAGGGATTTTCCCCAGGCATGGAGGGCTCCTGGTTGAGAGCTCTGGCAGCAGAGCAGATAAACACCCTTGGTTTGTGTACATGTCCTCTTGCAGAGTGTAGAGACCCTCCTGTGGGAGAGCTGGGGAGATGAGGTCAGGGCAAGGAAATGGGATGTGTCACCTTCCCCAGGGAAAGAGATGGAGCCTCTGATCCATTTAAAYACCTTTACTGTAAAGGACAGGTACTATACTTTCTTGAAATTGTAGTCTGGTTTCCTCTGTCATTGGTGGCACCCACRGGACTTACACTCCATTGTTAATTTCCAAATGTTAATTATCTATGTTTGTATGTGTTTGAGTGAGTAATCATTTGTATTTATTGTTTTTGTTTAACATTTCTTCCTGCTCTGGTACTGGCAGCGGTATTTGATTTATTTCTGTGATTAATTCTTACCCCTTTGAAATCCACGGAGCCTTTAAAAAAAGAAGAAAGAAATCCTAACAATAATAGTAGCATTCAAACGCCTTTATCTTCATTTTGTTCCAGTGCAGTGGTGGATATTCCAAATTCTCCATGGTAATAGAGAAGTATTTCAGAAGCAAATATCTTGCCAGATCTTTGCATTTTCCCTACAACTATTGCTAAGGAGAAAGAGTACTTTATCAGCCATAGGCTTTGTAGCGCCAGAACACGGACGTTTCAAGCGGATGCAAATGAGAATTCTCTTTTCATTGTGAGTTTACTGCTGAAGCAGTGCRATTTTTTTTTTTTTTTAAGAACCAGGGTTCTTTTCTTAGAAAAACTTGCCTGGCATCTCTTTGGTAAGCGAGCGGCGCGGGGCATCCCTGCGGTTCCTTCCAGGCGGAGCAGAAAGGTCTCTCCTTCCCTGGGCCGCCTCTGTTCCGCAGGGATTATGCGCTTTAGCTGTTCTCCCTTTGTGTGCTGCATTCAGGGCTCTGCTGCTGGGGCTGCGGTGGCCACAGTGGGACTGTCCTGCTGACACGGAAAGAGCAAAGGCAAAAAAAAAAAGAGCTGAGCGTTTGGCTGCTGCAAAGACAAGTAATTAACCAAGGRTTTTTATGGGTTCGAATCATAGAATGGTTTGGGGACAAGGGATCCTAAAGACCATCTAGTTCAGCTCCCACAGGGACACTTTCTGCTAGACCAGGGTGCTCAGAGCCCCCCCACATTCAGCCAAATCAGTTCAGCATTTTTTTTCTTGGACACTTGCTGGGCTCAGGTACACATCCATAGGATTCACCCCTGATAACGGGAGAGAATGATGAGGAGRCATCTGCCTCCATCTTATCAGAAGGCTAATTGATTACTTTATTATACTATATTATTCTATATTATATTRCACTGTATTACATTACATCTAAACTGAAYCTRCCAAGCACTCAGCCCTGCACACCTGCCCAGAATCTGATGACTCTCAGTCAACAGCCCTGACACACACACAAAACCCAATCACTGTGGGTAAACCATCTCCATATTGCATTCTACTTTGGCACAAACACAGGCACAGCGAATAAGATGAGAATTGTTTTCCTTTCTCTGAGGTCCAGAGAATGTGAAACCCAGAAATATTCTTGGGAGGAATTGTGCCTTGCTTTTCTCTGTGAGGAGGAATGTGGGGCTACAGATGTCTCCCGCCTTTGGTGTCACATCTGGCCTCCACTGCAAGCAGGGAAATAATCTGCTGCTCCTGGAAGTTCTGCCTGATCTTCCAGTGGCATGAATAAGGGTTTGTTCCTACACTTCTGTAAATCTTACAAAATCAAGGGTTTGGAACTGCAGAGCTTCTCTACATTAATCAAAGGCACATTCGAGTTGCAATAACAAGTACATTGTTTTTCCTGTGATAATGTGTTTTTATTGTTTCATTCCTGTCATTTAATCCCATAACAGACATTCTACTTTGGTCTGAATTTAGAATTAGCACTTGTATCATTAAACTGGTGTAATATCTGTTTATTTTACTTTGAGATTTTATGAGATAAACACTACCCTTTCAGAGCAAGTATTTATGTATTTATTTATCTTAATCTAGGCTTTTTATACTAAAAATAGCTCTTGTTGTGTAAGGGGTAGTAATGAATGCAGCACTGTCCTTGACCAGACTAATTAGCAAATATTTCAAATTAAGGATATTCATCAAGTAAACCCATGACAGAAGAGATCTAATAAAAAAATTATGTTTAAAGAGCTTTCATCTCCAGTGAGATTACTTGCATGAGTCAGTTGAAAAGCATTCACCTTTGTTCACTGACATTTAAGAAGTAAGTAGCTTGGAGCTGCATGTTATGTTGTAGTTATTTAACACTTGTTTAACTACCAATTGTTTTGTCTGCAATACAGAGGATTAATTCTGGAGAAGTTATGTATGATAGCTAATTTGATGTTTAAGGCTTCCTTAATTGCAAGGGTAAAGGATTACTGGCAGTGAAACTTTAACAGAATTGCTATGCCAATTATTAGTAGTAATAAAACCACCTCAATTCCCTTTATTAATATGGCATAATATCTTATTAAAAGTTTGTGCACCTACTGAGTTTTGCCTGCAAGGCAGTGGAGCTCTGTGAGACCTGGGCAGACCTGAATTCAGCCACTCCAGTATAATGGAAGACAGAGTACATGGAATTGTCTGCATCTGGATTAATGTATTAAGTCTTTTGTTTTAAAAAAAAAGGATAAGAAATGCATGTTGGGTGGAAGAAGAAACTAAAAAACTGTTTATTGCATTTGTTTATTGCATTTGTGAGAGCTGAACCTTTATGAGAGCATTGCATTTGGGTCTGTGATGTATGTGTGCTAAAAAATGTGTGTAGAGGAGAAGGAATTTTACCTCTCCTTACAGGCGTCAATGAAAATTTCATGTTGACAGGTCACTTTTTGAGACATAATTTTTTTGTGGATAAACATCTCAATCCAAATGGCGTTTGGATCAAGTGTGGAGGATCTTAGGCATGAGGTAGAAATGGGGATCATCATTATATCATCCCGTTTGAAATATTTTTATGGCTGGCACTGGAGTTTGTGTTGCTGTGCCTTGAAAAAGATGGTGTATCTTCTTAAGGGTAATGTATGGATAACTCCTGAATGTTCCTTATGATGTGCTCCTCACAGCTTTGTGCCATAGCCCAGGAAAGTTCCCAGGGAAGCAGGGGAAGGCCACTGTAGGGAAGGACAAAGTTCTGGTGCAGGTCCACAATGCTGGGCTTGAGTCCCAGCGCGGGCTCTGTCGCGCTAAGGGGATTACTCGCTCTGTGCYGTGACAGCTCACCCAAAATGTGTCAGAAATGTTAGTCACCTGTTAGTTCAGATTAATGAGCTTTGCACGTTTGGAATAGGTGCTGCCAGCTTTTTCCCTGTAGCTTGAGAGGTAAGTCMCCCAGCAGCACACCCTGCAGGGGAGTGATCCATACCAGCACTTGAAGCCCCTGTGTCTGCCCTGTTTGCTGGGACCTGGTCCCTAAAATCACAGAGCCCCAGTGCCTGCTGCCCATGGTCAYGTCTAAAGGAAGTTTTCTATGCACTTGACTTTGAAATACTCCTTTTAGCTAAAGGGTTGCCAAAGACTGGGACTCTATCAGTTAAGTATTGTGCTGATTTGCTGCTCGGTGTAGCTAAAGAGCCCACATAACAAGAATATAACATTGCTCCTGAAAAAGAACCATCTGTGTGGGGAGTGCTTGTACTGCACTGTTTTGAAGCGCAATGAAGACACTAGGATAAGCAAACGAAATTTTGACTGCCTTCTAGATGACCTTACTCAGTTCTGAAAGCTCCCTGCTTGGCTCTGAAGCATAATCTTAATTTCTGAAACTGTTCAGTCCATGTTACAGGATACTTTCCTGTTACTAGTGATTGTTTCTAGCAGGTGGTTCCTACACCCAAAGGATTTTTGAACTGGTATAAAAGACAAAGCAAATACTCGGATAAGCAAAAAAGGAATGAACATGCAGGAGTTAAGATACAAAAGGATGATGCCTATGGGAGGAATCCTTGCTGCCTGAACCAGGGGAGTTGCCCAGAGCTGCAGGGGGTGGTATTGGGAGGAACAACAAGTTTTAGGCACAGAACAGCTGGTGTAGCTCTGGAGACAGAACCAAACTGGAGGTGATGCCTGCTGGATAGAAGTGATGGTGCTTTGGGTGAATAAATATGTTAACTGAGCTGTAGGTAGCTGTAGGTAGGTTAACTGAGGTAGCCTTCTGGTTAGTGACAGTTGTCATGTGGATGTAACTTATTTTCAGTGCTTTTTCAGTGTCTTACCTGTGTTTTGGCGCTGCTGATATTGATAAACACCCTTTTCTAATGAACCTTGTTCTCATCCCTGTTTCATTGCATGGGGATGTTAACTTCAAAATAATATTTCATGTATTTCATTCAAACTTTGTCTTAAACTGTCCTGAATGAAAGCAAATGCTTGGTTGTCCACATAGACAAAAATCTCCAAAGCTTTATACTAATATGAGCCTGCTTCTGGAGACATAGTTCAGTTGTGTTCTTGTGAGCTGCATGGGATTACTCATTTTTTAGAGGCAATCAAGTTTTTCTTACTTAACTTGCTGTTGACAAGTGGCTTTTTTTAAACATAAGGCTCTTAGAAGGTCATTTGACTTTTGAGGGTTATTCACGTTGTTAGCCCAAACACTAAAACCTTGTGTCCTTGGGTTCTGATTAGTGACACTTTAATAAAGTCATTTGAAGTTCAGTAGACTGAATTTTCCACCTTTTCTAATGTTTCTATGGTCACAAGGAAGCGACCTGTATTCAATCTTTTAAATGCAAATCTTTTGAAAGTTACTGTGCAATTTTGTGTACCAGGCTTCTTCATGGGTTACAGAAAGCACCCCTGTTTTTAAAACAGCTACAGCAGTGTCTTTTCTCTTTCTTTTCTGTTTTCCTCCTCTCTCTTTCTAGTGATGTGACAGCAATTGACTAAACTTGGGTCTTTTGGGATAACAAAGGATAGAGAAAGATCTTGARGGTTTTTATTGCCTCACTTGTTTTTTGGCAGGGCCAGGACAGACGAAGGCCTTTCCACTTGATTAGATAATAAGGCTAACGTAGTCTTTGAGTGAAAAATATCTTTGCATTCTGCCCTTCTCTTTTTCAGCAACCCCAAAAGAAGGGGGGGTGGTGAAGGAGAAAGCTATGCCTAATCAGCAACAATTAAATCTTTCATGGGGAACTCACTTTGGAGGAATTAATGCATTTTGTATTGCCTAACAACTCGAGTGAACATTAACAACACGTGAGAACTGAGAGGAAGAAAAATTATGGCTTTTTTCTTCTTTTTTTTTTTTTTTTTTTTGGGTCTTAAGGACCAGGGAAGGGCAGGTCATTGACTTTTGATTTTCATGGGAAGATTGACTCCGGAGCGCTCGCATCTCCAGGAGCGGAGCGAGGGGGTACTGACAGCTGGGCTTTGGGGAGGGGGGCTGCGGGAGCAGGGATGGCTTGGTGGGGGAAAACAAGGGAAGATGGAGAACAAAGCCCAGAGAGAGGGAACAGTAGCTGCAGTGTCCCAGGCTGAGGGGCCRCTGCTCCTTGGTGCTGGATGTGCGTTGTGCTTGGACTCACTGAGGGATATCGGTGTGATGAAAGGGRCTGCCCTTAAGTGAGGAATAGTCTGCTGTGAAAGGAGCTGGGGAGGCTGTGCCTGTCCCTCCATGCGTGCTGTGGAAGGGTAGAGGGGGTGCTCAGCCRGCCCTTTCACGCCTTCTCGCTGCTGAAGAGCGGCTCATGCCAAAGAAATCTGGGAAGCCAGGTGTGTTTGCCAAGATTTCTTAGTAAGTTCTGCAAGCTAAGAACAATAACTAAAGGTGGTTTTTTTGATTCTTGTTTTCAATATTTCTTTCATCTGACACCTGCTTTGCTTGTGCAKGCTGAGGTGAGCTCGTGTAATTACACCAGTCCATCTATTCCCCCTTCCTGGATCCTGGATGTGGACACTGGATATTCATCCAGTCTTGTCGCCCCCTCTCCTCAGAGGCAAAAATGCACACCCTGTCCTGTGCTCCTTGTGGCCCTCCTGCCTCTGCCAGCACGTCCCAGACTTTTCCCTCCTCCTCCTCCTCCTGCCTTCACCCTGCGTGCTCATTCCCAAAACGGTCACAGCCCGCAGGAGCTCGAGGCGTCATTTGTCTCCTTTTATCCCATTAATCCYGTGTCCTTCTCGTCCCTCCCTCTACCTCTGCCATTATTTCCCACCCTCGCTGCCTGCCAGCAGCTCTATCCCCAGCCAAGTTGCCCTCTTGCAGTGGTTTTTCCAGCTTTTTCCTCTGGAAGGCTTTGGTCCCTTTTGAGCATTACTTGTGGGATACAAGATTGTTGTTCAAAAGAAATATTTTTTTTTTTTCCCCTTAAGAAGTCCACACTTCAAGTGAAGTTGCAATTCATTAAAGCCTAATCTCATAAACTATTACAGTAACTTCAATGCAAATCACATTTGTGTGTGGTTTTGCAGGTAAAGGAAGCATGGAAGGAGCCAAAATAAACAAGTTTGGCCCTCAAATGCTTCCKAAGACAGGACTGTCTCCACTCTTTTAGGCTTTTACCTTGGCACCCAGACTTTATTTTGGGCTCAAAAAAGGTTGATGCCCTTTGGAGCAGCTAAACAAACCCCTCTCCTTGCTCAGGGTCCCACACCTGGTTCTGTGACCCAGTTGTGAAGGTTTCACCACTGCATGCCAAAAACCCATCACCTAAAATCTCAGAACCATTTCCTTTTTTCTCTCTCTTTTTTTTTTTTTCACCACTTAACCAAGTTTTGGCAGCAAAAGCCTTGTCAGCTGTGTCAGAAATTTCTTCATTCAGTAAATTCAGGTCATTTAGAGCTGGGAAAYTGATTGGAAGCTGGAAAAAACCTGAGAAATAATAATTTCCTTACCCAAAAATAATGAAGRAACTGTGAGGAAGTGAGATCTGCTAGTTGTGTGCTCCTGGAGAGCAAGGTGACAAGAGGTGATGGCTGGGTTTTTCCTTCCAGTCTCTGAGGCCAAAGGAAAGGCAARGAGGTAGGAGCTGTCTGMTARTARCTTTTTKCTCACTCACAAACAAATTACTGKTTTTTGGKTTTTTTTTTARTATTTCTCTGTACTTTTGAGACAATTTAGCACGGTTTCACTGAGTATGACTTCTCAGATGACAGTGCAGTTAAGTGCATCTTCATAGCCTGATCTTACAGGCAAATTYTCATTAATTCTTTTGAACTGCCTGTAGCGGGCTTGTGAATATGTATCAGGATGTGCAAACATATGAAAGCTGTTTGTTTTGTTTAGATGTGTATGTGATGTTCCTCTGAGAAGTGCTGCCTCCTTTAATAAGCAATACTTCTTACTGTTTATTTTTGGCTTTTTAAAAAAAAATGTTTTGTCATTAATTAGCGGGGCTTGTGAAGGTACTTTTTAAGTTTTTTAAAGTCTTGTGAAGTCCATCAGCTGCATTTCCCTTTTTAGAGAGCTGGGGTTCCTTTCACACATGCAGCCCTTAATTTGCAGAGTCGCTCTGAATTGGAGCTGTTCTCTGCAAAGGCACGGAGCAGCAATCCAAGGCAGAGTCCATGGTTTTTGATGCTGGCTGAAAGCAAACCGACCCACACTGCCCAGCATCCAAAAAACCCCGGGGTTAGTGCTGCACAAAGATCACTATAGGAAGTGGCTGAGTTGTTTCTTTTCGCCTTTCCTAGCGCTGCCTTTTATCTGAATCCCCGCTTTGCTTGAGCTTTAGAAGTCAAATGAGCAGAAGAAATGCAGTAGATGATTGGAGATGTGTGTGGGAAGAATGGGAGCTGAAAGATTGGCTTTCTGGGGACCTCGCTCAGTTCCTGCCATCCCAAAGAGACCGCGGGGAGGTTTATTCTTCCTGACTGCATCTCTGCAGCAGAATAATTGCTTTGAGGATGGTGCTGTGGAAAAACATTTATTTGTCAGGTTGTCTTTGTTTTAATGGTGGTTAAAAAAAACCCCAAACAAAAAAACAACAACAAAAAAAAGGAAGGGCAAGSAGCAGAGGGTAGGGAATTGGTTTGGCTAAATGAAAGCGTTTTATGGGTAATTTAATAGGCGTAAATGGCATTGTGGAAATCAAACAGGAATGTGGGCTCCTGAGCTTTAATGAATGTTCTGTGTTTCACAGAGTGGCAGCTGTGAGTGCTGGAACATTGCTGTGCCTTGTGAGCTCCTCGGTCTGGGTGGCAGCAGGGGTCTCTCTGTGCTTGGGGTGTGGTGGGGGTGAGAGGATGCAGAGGAGGGAGAAGGATCAGGTATCAGGAGGCCCTGGTGCACTGGAAGCGCTGTGTGGGCAGCTGTGTGGGCGCCACAGGAGCAGGACTCTGGCAGCAAGGGCCTTCTGCCTGCTGGAGGTATTTACCTTGCTGGGTGTTTTCCAGCTGGAACACTCTGAGCAAACCTGGATCCCATGGGATCTCCATAGCACCCACTGATCAGATGCTGTCCTCAGCTTAGACCTAAAGTGCCTKAATCAATTAGTCCTGGGGMGCAGCTCCCAGCTGTAATAGGTCTGATCTGTAATCTTCATCACCTCGTCCAGCAGATTATCCATTTTTAGCTGCTTGGTGGGCCAGCAGCCATGCCCATACTCTCAGGTCACTCCCTCTGCTTGCAGCGTTCCTAGGAATGGAAGGAAGCTGCCTCCTTCCTTCCTGGCAGCTCAGTGCCTCTCCAAACTCGCGAGAAGAATTGACTGGAAAAGGAACATCAGGTCAGGAGGAGATKATGTTTGAGTGTTCAGAGAAAGCTGTGTATTATTGCTGCTCATTCAAGCAAAAAARAGAAA
The DNA here is from genome assembly GCA_014549065.1 of Cardinalis cardinalis. NCBI lineage: Eukaryota > Metazoa > Chordata > Aves > Passeriformes > Cardinalidae > Cardinalis > Cardinalis cardinalis. Next base: position 34,939 of record JACDOX010000348.1, read on the forward strand.
ATCTGCTTTCGTTGAATCCAAAGCTAATGTACTAACATGACAAATCGTGGTGCTGTATGCTGTAGATAGACCARTGTGATGCAGTGATGCTTCAGAAAATATAGTAATAACTGAAAAGAACTGAAGGCAMAAAAAGTGAAAAATTAATTTGTGAAGATTTTGTATTTCTGCAGGCAACTGCCCTTTTCATAGCAAGCTGTTTCATAACACTGTGGCTGTCACCCAGCATATTTCTTAAGTTGTAGCCCTTTTGTCTGAAGTGGAATGAAAAATTTCTGATCCAACCCATTGTGTATATTTAGTGAAATTATTCCAACAGGACAGTTAGGGTGGAAAGTAATTCCTAGACATTCCTAGTTAACATGATTTCCAGTTATTTGTCACACCTTCATTTCTGTCCCGCTACAAAAAGTGAGAGTGTTTCCATTGCCACCCCCAGGCTCCAGACCTCACTGCTGGCCTTCCTCCACCCCGTGCTTTCTGACTTTTTGGATATTTTGTATTTCTACCCTTTTCTAACCTTTCCTTGCACACTGAAAGGGTGGAATCTCTGATTTATCACTCCCATTGTTTGTATTATGCTAGGCCTCAAGTAGATCTATTCTCTATCTTCAGCTTTTATTACTAATAGTTTTCCCAAGTTTCCTGGCACTTTGTTTTTCGTGGTTGTGTGGTTGGCTATTGCAGAACTGTAATTTTTCTGAAGCCAGTAAAAATCCCATTGCTGTTGGTTGCAATTAGGATTTCACGATCGTGATGAACAATCTGATTCTCTCTGTGTAGTTTCTCAACTTTTTTCCTCTGTGCATTATTAGAATAAAGGCACACGTTGCTCCTTTATTATTAGAATAAAGGCACACGTTGCAGTTTGGGACAGGCAACTGAGCTGATGCAGTTCTTGTAAGTTAGACAGCTTTTATTTCCAATGCATGTAAGAAATTAAGTGGCTTGGCAGCTGGTCAGAGTGATTGCTTAAGGACTGCAGTATCTCTCAAATGGAAAACAAGCCAGTAATTTAGTGATATCATTGAGAAACATAACATTCTTTCAAAGCAGGCAAAGATGCTATGCACAAGGGATAGACATCATCCCAGCTTTTGGCCTCTGCTGGCTCGTGCATTCCTATATGCTCCACAGTAAGCAAAAATGAATGTGGAGTATTTTCTTTAATCTAGTGCAAACTTTCCTTTCTCTAAAGCCATAGGAGGCATTAGAGCCCATCCACGCTGGAATTACAGACTCCTGCTTTGTGCTGTGTTAATTGGATTAAGTTGTTAGTGTTATCTCTTCAGGAAGGAGAGACAAACTCTCCCTGGCAGTGTTGGTTAGCATGGGACAGCCTGTTTGTGAGAGTGGCTGGGCTTTGTTGCAATCTTTGGGAAGCAGACTGGCAGTGGGGATGGATCTTTCCACCAGTGAAAAATAGTACAGGTTATGCTCCAGAAATCCTTGTCATTCACAAGGCAAGATGAGCAGCAGCATGGGAGGACACAGGCTCACCAGAGTGAGTCTTCTGAGTCTCACTCCCTAGGTTTGTATCATTTTAAATTCCTGCTGGCTTTTTTACTGACAGCGCTTGCACGCTAGGGGAGTGGAGTCCATTAGGGACAAGGGAATTTCTGTTCTGGCTGCAACAGCCACCTCGTGGGTGTACAGTGTTGCTCTAATTGCATACTGTTCATTTTCAGGACTAAACGAATCACTGTCAGGCTTGTACATAATTCCACGTTTGGTCCTAACGCAGCGGTTGCAGAGCTCGTCTTTAACCACACACACACTTGTTCCATGGGAAATACATTTTCTCAGACGTGGACAAGGGAAGGCTAACAAACAGTGTCTTGCTCCAGTTTCCTTCCCAGAAAGGCTTGGATGTGTAAATTGCCTTTGGGAGGCCCACAGCAGTGCAGGGCAGTGCAGCACGGTGTGTTTTGGGTGGATGCTGCAGCTCTGGCCGTGGCAGTGCCAAAGGCGCGCTGGGGATGTGACCAATGGCCCGCTGAGGCTTTCCTTACAAATCCAAGCAGCTTTTAGGTCTTGCCCAGCACAATTCTCATGTCTCATGATTCCTGTGGAGGTAAACCAGTCTAAAATTGGCGCTGGCTCCCATGCAGGAGCGCGGGTGCTTTGTCCAAGGGCTGCCTGCGTCGCAGCTGCTTCCTGCCATTGGCGCCGTGGCATCCGGAGAGGAGCAGCCTGGCTGCCTGCACTGCGCCGTGCTTTGGGGCGTGCTGTGTCTCACACACTCTCCTGGCTGGGTGCTGTGCTCCCCAGGTGCATAAAAAGCCTCCTGGTCAGTGCTCTCTGAGTTATTTGGGAGATGAGGTGGGYGCTCCTGCTGGCACGCACAGCAGTGCTGCTTCCATACCCTCTCCTCTGCATGCCTTGGGTCTTCCCTGTCTCTTTTATCCAATATACCAATTACTGGGTAATTTGGCCTTGCTCGAGGGAATCAAAGACAAGAACTTGTGTGTGTAATCTTTAGCAATGCCGTGGCTTTGGGGGAGGGAAGGATGATAGCCAGAGGATCCATTTTAATGGGATTTCAGATCACGCTTGCATTCCTTGTGTGGCTTACAGCTCCTTCCTTGGGCAGGGCAGTRTGGGGGTGAGGGATGCTCTGTTCGCCCTGCCCATCAGCCTTGGAGGTGACCACCCGGGGTGTCCCCGCATCCCTGAGGCTGGTACCCAGCCTGGAGCACTGAGGGCAGAGAGGGCAGCTGACCACAGGCCATTGGGCAAATCCCACCGAGGAATTCCTGTAAATTGAGCAGCTCCTTGTGGTCCTGAGAGCAGGAGTCGGCCTGAAGGCTCAAGGAAGCCTGATGTTTAACAAGTCACTGTGATCCTGCCCCTCGGGCTTTATCGAATGCCACTCGCTCTGGCTTTGGTCTGTGTGATGTGATGTGAGCTTCCTTAAATTACATGGAGTAAGGGCATTAAGATAACTTCTATTTTTTTAAAACTCCCCCTAAAGGAAGGTGTTTCCTGAGAGAGTGCCAGAAAAATTCCCATTTGTTTGATAGGAAGTGTGTGTGATGTTAGGAGAACTTAAAGCTTTAAGCCGTCAATGTTTGTGGAGAGCAGTTTGCTCTTGAGGAGGTTTCTTAACAGTGCARACTGTTAAGGCACACAAATGCCCTCAGTAATGACAAATTATAAAAGAAAAAAACCGAGTCATGTAACTAGCAGATAATTTAGGCAAGAATTTGTTTCTTCAGCCCAGTACTTCCAGCTAGGAATTTGCCTGTGGTCTGGGATATCAGGGAACTGCTACCAGGTTTTTTTCCCCTAGCATGGCAGATTGTATCTGCAGACTGTACTGCTCATGTATCAGTTTTGATACATGAATTGAGTCATGAGGTGATTTGTTCTGAAGAAAAACCTACCGTGTAACTGAGTGAGAAATGGAGAAGAAGCTAGAATTTAACAAATGGCTTTCATTCTGTCCCACAGGTAGAAAACAGTAACAGAAAAATTGACTAAGAGTGAACCAAAAAAAAAAACTTTTATACTTACTTATATTGCAGGGGGAAAAGTACTAAAAAGTTTATTAGCTTGATTAAAAAAAAAAGCACCAAAAAAACCAAAAGAAAACACAAAACTTGTTTTCAGTCCTATCATTCTTCTTTCCATTAACAAAATAAACTCTCCAGACCCTTCCCCCAGCTAATGTTATCCTGCACACAGCGACATTCAAAAGCCCATTGACAAGCTGCAAATGATGTGTGAAGCAAACTCCAGGATTAAGTTTATAACCTTTCCCCAGGGGGAAAGAATTTGGAGGCAGGAATGAATTTGGGATGCTGAAACAAAAGGGTACAACTGAGATGGAGCAGGAAAACTCATATTCATATTTAGCTGAATGAAAAATACCAGCCAATCCTAGTTTATGTGGGATCCCCAGGGGTTTTCCACACAGGTATGTAGGACATTATTTTACAGCTCCTTCTTGCAGGTTTTACTGCTTTTGCTAATGAGAAACCACATTTCTCTCTCTTCAGCTTTGCAGCTGGGATTTGGAAGCATGATAAATAAAATATAAGCGGTAGAAGACAGAGGGTTTGTAGCCTGTGGATATTGTTTGCCTCTTGGGTTTTGAAAGGCATATACCTTTCTCTTGGGGTGAGTTGTCATTTCCCACCGAGTTTGTTGTGGGATGGGTGTGAATGGGCTCYGGGGGCCTTTAGACACTGTTAAATCTCAGCTGTTAATGGAGTGATGGAGCTAGGGACCTCCTTCCCTGCAGTAATCCAAGAAACAGCCAGCTCCTTCACCTATCCATGGGATTATTTCCTTTCATCTGCCAGTATTAGTTTCTTTTGAAGTCATTTAGTCTTTGCACCCCCCCCATATAAATTGAGAAAAGTTATTTTAAGCAGCTCAGTGGGGAAAAGGCAGCCTTGTGACAGACTGTTCACAAAAAGAGGTCCAAGCACTGGAGTTACCCCTGTCACCCTCCTGGGTAGCTGGGCCCTGCTGACAGCTGGAGTSCAGAAATGTGCCTTTACTGGAAATAGATAACTGAGGAGATCTACCATGAAAAGCACACAAAGGCCTGCCAGAACTGCTGCTTCTTCAAAAAGGAAAAAAAAACCCCAATCAAACAACAAAGCTTGGGTTATAAAATCCATAAGAGGCATAAATGGGTTCCTGGGAGAGTTATAGGTACTCTGAAGTAAAGGAAGCCTGGTGGGGTTAAAGTGGAGTTCAGCCATTCCCACAAGATGAGCTCATGGAAAATCATGGAATGGGCTGAGTTTGAAAGGCTTTTTGAAGGTCACGTTGCCAGCCTGCCCTGCAGTGASCAGGGGCACCTTCCAGAGCASCAKGCTGCTCAAGGCCCCATACAGCCTGGCCTTGAATATTCCCAGGGGTGGAATGTTTCCACCTCCCTGGGCAGCCTGTGCCAGTGCCTCGCCCRCCCTCATCCTGAGCAACTTCTTCCTTATGTCTAAACCGACCCTTCTTTAGCTTAACCCCATKGCTCCTCATCCTGTCACAATGGGCCCTGCTAAMAGTCTGTCCCCAGAGTGAGGTGTGGTCTGACCAGAGCTGCCGTCTCACATGTTGCTCCACAGCATCTGACGCTTGAGCTTTTGCCTCATTTTTGTTTCCTGACAGCACAGTTGTGAAAAGGAAAAATCAGGATGACTTGCTAGAGGCTGCCAAAACCAGGAGTTTTTGGGGAGCTCCTGTGTGAAGCTGAGCTCCATCAGCAGGACAACACAACAGGACACCCATTCCTCTTGCCAAGCTCAGATGTATGCTTGGAGTGAGAGGTCAGGCCCCTGTGTTGTTACTCCATCTGATGCTGTATTATCAAAAATGATAAATTATTGTCCTCTTTATGCTTGTGCCAGTCCTCTCCCCCTCTAGACGTTGGAGCCTTGGATCACATGTSTTCAATTTAAAGGACAATGGTACCTTTCCTCTCTGTGGGTCACTGTGTGCTTTTGGCACTTCTGCCTGGGCCACTRTTTTTTAGGGGGGATTGTAGTTTGGAAAGCACAGAAGTGTGTTCTTTCAAGAATTCAAGATAGAAAATATTTGGCAAGGTTTTTTTTTTTGGTGAGATATCCTTTGGAAATATGATCGTTCAAAAGTAAATACAAAGTAATAAATTCAGATTGACAGGAAAAAATTTTTAGTAATAACCAGTCTTTTTCATATAGGAGTGAAGTTGGTATCATCTATCTTTTTAAKTGCAAAGCATGAGTTCATATTTGTGTTCCCAGCCCTTCTCTCCACTCCCAGCCCTCCCCGCCTGGCTTGCAGATGTTCCTGCTGTGTCCACATCAGGGATGATGGAATGAGGCAACAAAYGACCTACAGAAACCAGCCAATTGAGTTATGGAAAATATGCAAACACACATTGTCTTCTGCTCTTCTCCCAAGTACAAAAGAGTTCCCTGTAAGCTGTCATGCCTGCCAGGATTTCAGGAGTGGTGTGCTGTGGCTGATGCTGGTCTCCCTGTGTCAGAGGGSGTGGTTTCCAGTGATCTGATGCCTGTTTGGTGTCTCCAGGTGCTAACCTAAAGGTGAAAGGCTGTGGGCTCCTCCCCAGCTGTTGTTCTGTCTGCTCTTTCTGTCAGAGATGCTTCTGTGGGGAAGAGKGGGGACAACAGGTGACATTTTACTCAGTTACCCTGAAGTGGGAAAAGAGGGGAACAGCTGAAGGCTGTGTTTGTGTTTGGCACCGTGCAGCAGCCCAGCTATTTTTCCTGTGTTCACTGTGAAGCCCTGAGTGTGATATTTTGGCTGCATTTACCAAATATCATGGTCAAAGAGCCGTGTGGATTGCTGTGTGGGGGGGAGGCTGCGTGTCATCCTGTGGCTTTGGGCTGTGATATCCATCAAGCACTCACTTCTGTGCTATCACTTAAGGCCCTGCACCAGAAGCCATGTCCGTTCCCGGGGCTGTCCTGTTTGTGTGTTGGCGTTGTTGCACCTGCTGCTGTTGTCCAAGCCAGAAGRTGGAGGTGATGGCAGGAGCAGGCGGCAGCCGTGGCCATCCGCAGGGAGATGTGGCAGCAGCCAGCCGGGAGAGCCCCTCAAGCTGGGACGAGGGGCTCTGGCTGCATGGCTGGCTGCCTTGTTTTCAAACAGGCCTTTGTTTTCCCCTTGCTGTTCCTTTGTAGTCCCGTTTTATTAAGGAAATCAAAGAGCAGATTACAGCTCTCTGTTGGGAGAAAGGAAGGGGAGACCGTTGCCCAGCTCTTCTTTAGAGGTTATCTCAGATGGCTTTCAGATGATGGTGGAAGGGGAGTGTGCCAAGAAGTTGAATCATAGAGTGTCATACCAGAGCCTGGAGTCTTCCAGAATACTTTTGTGTCGCACATAATGCCCACATCTTGGATGCTGAGCTCTGAAATGTTTCCTCAGTGTTCCTGTGGTGCTTTGATGAGAAAAAGTCTTTTTGAATTACAGGGACTGGTTAGCTGTCTTTTAGAAAAACAAATTCCGAGTGCTCTTTGTTAACCACTGAATGATAGGGTTTTTTGTGGCATGAAATAGAAGTTCACTGAGACTGCACATTTTTGTTCTGAAATCGGCGGGAGGAGGAAATGCTGATATGGGTGTATACTTGGGAGGAAGATTTATCAAAGAAGCATACATTCACACACCCTCTCTTTTTTAAAGTTATGGTCAGTAAATGATAGGCTTCCTTCCCTTGTTTTTGTCTGCCAAATAGATTTCTAACGAAATTATTTATATGCACTTCCATTTAAAAAATATAAAGAATCACTGGGTCAGTGCAAGGCCACAGCATCCAGTGTAAAAACTTCAGGCACAACCTCCAGCCTTTCCTGTCAGCACAATTTCTCTCCAGGAAAGGAAGATGGATAAAGTGAATTTCACATTTTATGGTGGATAGTTTGCATATCAGTTTCTTCCTGCTTGTTTTAATGTGCATTGATTGCAGTGGATGCTYCTTAGCTCTGTACCATTGACCATTTTTATGGCTTTTTGGCTGCTTCTATTTGGGTAAGGCTCATGGTGACAGTGGCAGTAGRATTGGTTGTCATTCTCCACTCCCTTGCAGCATGAACAGGTTCTCCCCTGCCTCATCTAGCATGGCAGCACCTCGTGAATTATGAGTTATTAGTCAGAATTGTTAGTTACTTTTAAAAAAAATACAAGCAAACGTGGAAAAAATGCATGTTATCCAACCTGCAATCCTAAAATCCTAGATACTGAGGGAAGTATTTTCCCCACACCAAGCAAAAATACAYGCATAGAAATACTAGACTTACGCTATTTATATTGTTGAGCTTGCCAAGACAGTCAGGATGTAAGTTTTCAAGCCAATGAACCCGTGTGTGTGTGCTTGCACAGCCTTTCTGCATCAGGGACATGCTTCCTGTTTCCTTCTCAGTGCTCCTCYTAAAATTAGTTTCTTTATGACAGTTGACACAATTGGGCACTTCAAGAGAAAATACTAAGAGTGAAGGGGAAAAAATGTTCCTGATCTTAGTCTTCCTGTGAGTCTGAGTGGTGCTGGTGGTGATTAGTTAGTGCCACTTGTTTAAWTTGGTGGTGTTCAAGCTGTAAAACCAAGGATGTGCTCAACCATCGATGGCCAAGCCCTCTCCTCAAAGGCTTGGTTTGTACCTGGGTTGAGCGAGATGATGTTGTAATTCTGGAGACACGTTTCTCTTCTTCCACTTTGTTACCAGCCTTTMTATTTTATTGGACAGCCCCAGTTAGTTTTATGGTCACCCTTTGTCCAGAGTTTGGTGCTCACTCTTCCCTCCCCGCCGTCCCAAGCTGCAGTGGCGCTGCAGGGACGGTGTCCTTGGCAGAGGCAGAAGGTTGGGCTGCCTGTCACTGCCACCGTAGCCATGTGCCACCCTGGCAGGGCAGCAGCCCGGGGGGATGAGGGCTTTGGGAGCGCTGCTCCTTCACACACCCTCCGAATGGCTCTGCGTGCCCCTGGCAGGAGATGCCCCAATCCTGAGCMGCAGGGCCACTTGGGGATCCCAAGGACTTGGAGTCCCGCCTGGATCTGTCATCCCAGAGATCGCTTTGTTCAAAACCCTACGTGTTTGTGCACTACAGTTCTCTGTTGTAAAATCTCCCCCGCTAAAAAAGCGCAGAAAAACCAGTGAAATGGACTGAATCAAAGAGCAGAAGCCGCAGGGATCTTTAGGTGGGATCCAGCTGTGCTTTGCTGTGCTGCAGCAGGAGCAGCAGAGGGAGCACAAGCTAACGCATCATTCCTTCACCAAGAGCTGTACTGTCATCACTGAGGGCATTTTGCTCGATGGATGAAGATCGAGAATGAAAAAAAACAAACCCAGACTAGTGAGTTTGCCATAGGATAGGAGGATAATATCCCCTGTATGAAATGTGGAGGGATAGCAAATGGAAATGTATCCTATTACAGCTTCTGTTTTAGATTTTATGCTCTCTGTGAGGCTCCAGGTTGCATGATGTCACTGCAGCTTCATGCCAGGCTGCAGCTGAGGGGGGAGACTGATGCTGTGTGGTTTTGGAGGGCTGTGGTGCCATCCTGCCTCGTGGTRTTGTTCTCCTGATAGACCTGAAGCAGCAGATTAATAATTTTAGGTATTGAAAAGGAAAATGATGATGGCAAACAACTGCCTGAGTTGCCTTTGGTGGGTGAGATCAGAGCCATGAGCTGGTCAGGTTCTTTCAGCACACTGGAGCCTGGCCTGGCCTCCAGGCAGGATTTAAAGCAGAGCTCTATTTTCCTTGAGTTTGCAGTCGTGCACAAAAATTAAATATCTTTTCCTTGAAGTCCGCTGCGTCCTTTCAAACCTGGGTAGTGTGGGCTCTCTTTGTCCATGCAGTCCWTGCCATCCTGCCAGGGCTTTCAGAGTGGATTGTCATCAGCAATGTCACCAACTCTYATTTGTCACTGTTGCCTTAACCCTAAGGCGTGCAATTTTGTCAGTTGTTTTCCCCATAATCAAAACTTTGGACAGCATTGGGTTTCCTCCTGCCAGTTCCCAAAGCAAAGTCCCAAATAAGGTCAAAGAGGAGAGATATATTATCCTTTTTYCCCCCACTCTGGGAGTTTTATTAAACCAAATGCAAGCTTTAGTTTTTTTCCTTCAGATTAGGAATTGCCAATAGCAAATCTTTGCTGTGTTGAATTATTCAGCAGAAGTGAAGGTTGCTGAAATGTGCTCAGATGGATGGCTGGAGACACAGAGCAGTAACTTCAAAAAGCCCTGGCAGTGCTGGGGGCAGGAGCCATTTTTGGTGTCAGAGAACAGAGCTGTCTTTGTGCAGATAAAATAAAAGCAGTGGTGTGCTTGGRCAAATGCACCCTTTGCACCTTGCTGTTTTATTCAGCAGCCTGCTGTGTTTCTGAGGCCCCTGCTGAGTGTACAGTGCAGACAGGCACGGGCTGCCAGGAGTGCACAGGTTATCTGAGCAGCTCRGGCAGCAAGGGCATTGTTTTCCAGGAGCACTTGTCCAACATGCGTTGCACAATTCAGGAGTTGGATGCCTTTATAGTATTCGTTCCCTGTGAAATGAATTACCAGCTCCATAGATTTTTCATGTGTGATTCCTTTGATAGYTGCTTTTAAGTATCTTCTGGAAGCAAGATACTTGAGGTATTCTCTTAAGTGTTGATTTTTGGATTTTGGAGAAGCKTCCCTGATGTGTCTCATTCATAGTTCTCCCATGAATCTCCACAAGGACCAAGTGGGCTCTGAGCATGTCAGCTGCTCTTCCTGAGTTTATCCATGGTTTTCTGTGGTCTGCTGCTGCCCAGGAGCCCATCTGCCATGGCCATGAGGAGGGGATCAGGCRAGGAATGGCATCAGGCTGAAAGGCCAGAGAGACCACTGTGACGCCCAGCCTGATCCCCCTGGCTTTCACAGGCTACAGGGCTCCTCTGCTTGTTAAAATGTGTCCCTTGGATATCTACTCTTCTCTAACTAGCTAGTTACCTCCAACACAAGTAGGAAAACCCTGCCTACTTTTATTCATGCCAATTGTTTTCCTTATGGGCAGTCTCATGTTAGGTTAGAAAAAGGTGCGATCCAGTTACAGACTCRTTTGTGTGAAGAATCTGCTTATAAAAACATGGAAAATCTAGTGCAAGACCTCTGGCATTGAATATCTGCAGCAAGACATGGTGACCTGTTATAGTCTGTGTTTTTACATGACTCCCTTTCATCTACCAGAAGCAGGAAACTAAAGACCAGAAGCCACAAATTGACATCRCCATGGCCTTTGCTGTTGCCAACCACTGGCAGAAGGGTGACTTTATTCAGTGTTGGTACTTCACCCATAATAGTCTTAAACACAGTAGTTTTAAGGAAAACCTCCAGATGCTGATATTGGACAGRTAGATTTTAATTTTCTCCTTTCAAAATGATGTTGGTTGTATGAATGTGATTTGTCATGACTTGGTTTGGCTTTGGCCAGCTGTTTTTTATTGAAAAGCTGATCTTGTTTCACCAGCAGGAGAGCTCAGAAGTGAGAGAAGTAGCACCCAAAGAGCAGAATTCTAGCATCATCTATACGCTTCCAGCACTGGATGGTTTTGCTTTTAACCTTTCCTGTTTGTTTAATGTAAAAGCTGGAGATTAATCTGTGTCATTTTTGTGTGAGTGAGCTGTGAAGGTAGTTCTCTTCATATGTGCTTCTGTCTTACCAATATCCTGTGTGGGGAGAGAAAAATGGACACTTGCAACAGAAAACCACTGTAATTTGTGACTTAAGTTACTTTTTGAGGTAGCACAAAAAGCATTATATGAGCATACCCACCTGTGCAGATGTTAAAGAAAACTGAGCTTTGGGTCTGGATTTACGCAGATGTTTTTGCAATTGAAAGACCTCTCTGTAAATAATGAGGCAACCACAATTGGCTTTGTCACTTCTCATTTCTTCTCCTTTTTCTGCCCTGAGGAGCAGGGTTTGGCTCTGGGGCTCTGCTCCTGGGCAGTGTTTGGCAGTGTCCCTCCTGGTGCTGCTCACTGCTGCTGGCTTGGCCTCTCTGCCCAAGCTGGGTGCAGGGCACCTATTGCCAGAACCAGCAAGGAACTGAGCACTTGTACACCTGGCAGATCCATTTGTTCATTTCCTTAGATCCAGGGAGAGTTTACTTTACCCTAATCCAGTGTTCAGTCAGTAAATTCTGCTGAGGCATTGATCCTGTTTCCAAAATCCTTTTGCTGGGTCTTGAGGGAAATCGAGATGASAGTAGGACTACTTGATCGATCAGAGCAGCACTTGAAACAGCACATGCTGTGTCATTTTAAAGAAAAAAAAGTGATCTAAGAAGCTAGAAAGCCCTTTAGTCTCCAGAAGAGCTGGAAGGAGGTGGTTCTCTGCACAATTGATGGAGCTGCACAGTAGAGCTCCCTGCCAAAAAGCATTGTGTGTGCTGCAAGTCAAGGTGGGTTCAAGGGAACCTTGGACAATGTATGGAAACCACATCCTGCTCAAGAAATCCTTGAACTGAAAATRGCTGGGAGCTGGGAAGTGTGGGGGGATTTATTCTTTTATAGGTCCCAGTGCTTTTTTTGCCTTTTTTTATTTCTATGGTTTTACACTTGCCTTTTCACTCAGAATTACAGAATCACAAAACCATTTCAGTTGAAAGAGACCTCTGAGATCACAGAGTCCAAGCATTAACCCAGCCCTGCCATGTCCAAACAAACCCAAACCCCAGCAGTAAGATATGTTTTTCTTAAAAAAAACTTCTCTATGCATGCTTTTCATAAATTCTTTCACAAAATGATATGGAATGCAAAACAATAATTATTTATATAAAAAGTAGAATGAATGTATGGAATTGAAGTTGTGCCCTTCTTACAGCACTGGTGAAGGCCTGAGCAGGTGAACTTTTGTTCTGACTAAGTATGAGCATTCTCATGCTGCTGCATAGCAGAAAAAAACAATGAGGGAATGGCTTCTGCAGCTCCATCTCTTTATTGGACAGCAAAATAAATGTTATTTTGGGCTTGGAGCATCAAGGGAGGGATTGCTTAGTCAGTTGGAGAACTTTTTAATGGCAGAGCTACTGATGCTTTGTAAAGACATGTCCAGGGAGTTTATAAAACAGTTCTTAGTATATATATTTCTCAGAGTGCTTACAGAAGTGCCTGTCTGGGATACCACAGGTACAGTTGATCCTCTCTTTGGGCACGGGGATGAACCAGCCAGCTGATCTCCAGATTTTTCCAGTCTTACTTCTTTTGTGTTTGTAATGCAGGACAGAAGGCCTTGGCATTGCTCTGAGGACTGCTAATCCTAGCAGGGTTGAATAACTCAGATGTACTCAAATCTTAGGCCAAGCCATGGTATAGAACAATTAATAAATTGCAATTCAAGCTGCAGTGCCCTAAAATAGGAACAAATGTGTTCTAAGCTGGAAAGTCAATTAAGGTGTTTACAAATGAATTGCAGGAGGGTTTTTTGTAGAGGGTTGCCTTTCTCCCTGTTAATACCTTTGAGTCCTATGAACTTTCTAGGTGGGTTTAAAACAAATAAAGGCAAGATGTTTTTCCCCCCCCTCTTTTCCAGTAGATTGGAAAAGAAGGAATGGCTTGTTTCCAACCACTTGTGCTTCTCTAGCAAATGCTTACCTGGGTTATTCTGTTAAGGCACWTGCAGCCCAGGGCACTGCATTGTTCTGGCAAGAACAGGGGCTGCCAAAAACAATACTGAGCTGAGCTTTCAGGTTCATTCCTTCTCCACTGCTGCCTTCTTGATGTGCATCCCTTTTCCAGCCAGGAGGATGTGTTTCACAGGCTCAGGAAGGGCAGTGTTTTTCTGACCCCCGGGTTCATTTCTGAATTTATTTTTTTTATTTTGGCCATAATGAAAGCTTCACAAAAATATTTCTTTTGATTTGAGTTCATAGTTCTTCAGCTGCTGCATATGTGCATGGGTACAAGAGGTTGGCTTTTACAGGATTGTGGGAGGCACAACAGAAATTCATAATTTCAAAAACCTGGCCAGAACCTGGTTAGCTGGCTGCCTTTCTCAAAACAGCTTCTTCAGTGTAAAAGACACCAAGGGCTGTTAAAATATTCATGTACCACTGTAACACTAGGGAGGAGGAGGGCACATCACCCAAAGAACTCAAAGTGGGGTTAAATAAATAAATAAATAATGCACATTCAGCAGCTGTTGTTGTTAAGTAAAGGCTGAGCAAGCCACAGGTTTTATTCAGGTAACATGAAGTTTCTTATCAAATCTGTGAAGTCTGAGGTGGGAGAGCTTTCATGTTTTGCTGTCTGTTTGGTATAAGGATATTAGACCAGTGTGTAGATCATCGTGTCAATATGGCTTTTAAAACACATATTTTGAAAATACCTTCAGGTATGTATGCATATATTAGGGAAAGACAGCAAAGAGATTTAAACCCCAACCAAACCTGAGATATTACTACTACTAATATCAAGTTATTGTTCTTAAAATTTAAAAAGTTATTATTTCAAATTTTATTTTGGTGTGTTTCTTTGATTGGAAGTTGAAGAAGCTGTCTTCCATCACATACTCTGTCACCTAAATAGGGTTAGGAATTTCAGTCTTGGGTAATGGTTTGTATTTTTGTGAATGTTTTGTCACATGATGTAACTGAAGCTTGAAATCCTAATGTCCTTTACAGGTGGCATGCCAAAATAGATGATTAATGTTCTCTGAATTTTACAGATGATAATATGTCTGCCAGAGATAGATTTCATCAAGAGAGTGAAAGGGGTAATTAAAGTGAAGGACAGCCTTGCAGAAAGGGGAGACATTTGTTAYTAAGAGTGCTATAAAAATATTTCCTTCTGTAAACACAGCTGCTGTATGAAATGTTATTTTAAAATATATTGTGAGTGTCACATAAGCGTCTAATTGACAGCTGAGATGTTGCAGAATGTGATCTGTGCATGTGGGTCAGGAGAAGAAGGTGATAATTCACTGATGGGCCTCTTTTGACACAGYAGTCACAAATGCAAACTTGCTGTGTGCTCCATGCCTGCAGATTTAGATCATATTTAGCTTTTCTGATGGGACTTATGTTGTCCAGTGCTGGTTTGAGCTCAGTCAAGAGCCTGATTAACCCTTGTGCAGGGCAGCAGAGCAGTTTTTCCCTGCATTTTCCCTTCCAAGCCTGGCACAGCTGCCTTCTACACAGTTGGCCGTGTGTAGGTGGCAGCATTTACCTACCGTGCTTTCCTCTTCAGAGCCGTCAGGTGATGGGGATGAGCAGCTCTCAGGGCTGGAAAARGCAGGCTTGCAGGAAGGAAAGTTGGCTGTTTGGGCTGGAAGAAGGCAGTGCTGGGYGTTGGTGGCTCCTGGTGAGAAGCACTGCTCTTGGACCCTGCCTCTGGGCCATCAGGCTGGAAATGGGGACCTTTCCTTTCCCAGAAACAGCATTCCTATTTGTTGGGGTCCCATCTGAATCTCACTGTTTTGTCACAGTTGAAAAATCTGGGTGAGAGCCCTCCAAACTGTTCATGCCTATTTGAGATTGGCCCTTTTCTTATTAAATGGCTGCTTCCTCATTGTTCAAGTTTAACTTGAATGAAAAATGTGAGGAATGCATAAATTCTTACATGTGTCTCTTACATGTAGATTTTTGTTTTATTTATTTAAAATCYTTTAAGTAGTTTTGTGCATAAGGATTAGATTCTCCCCCCCCCCCCAAAAAATAAATCTCTCTTGCTATGAAGTCCAGCTTTTCAACAATTTAGACACAGTTTTTGGAAAGTAAATGCTGCATGGCACAGAATTTGAAKGCAGCACAAGGCAGCCTTTTTCATTTTGCAGCGCTAATGCAAAATTAAGGAGAATTTTCAATTTTTATTGCTCTTTTCTTTTGACCTCGTCTACCCTCCCACCCTGAAGGTGCTTACAATCTGTTGAACTGTTATTATTATTATTCCTCCCATCACATTGCACTAAACAATCCATTGCAGGCAGCTCACAGGCAGCAGCTCTTGTGCTTCAGAGCAGGTGAGTTCCTGGGACGTGTCTAATGCTGTGAGAAACACTCCAAAYTTGTGATCTCATGGGAAACTTACTGAAAATTGCCAGATCTCTTTCCTTCTGCCAGCATCCCATAATCAAAAGCCATCAGAAATAGCATCCCAGTGCTGCACAGATCCACTTGATCCCTGTAAACCCAGTGGCCAGTCAGTTTGGGGAGCTACCCTGATGATTTCYACCTTGTGGAACAACAGGTTATTTCATTTTACACGAGTTCAGACTTCTGCTGTATTGCTGATGCACACACCTGGGGGAACACCTTTTAGCTTTCAGATTCCAACCCAAGTGTAATGATTGCCATGTTGGCCTGAGAGGAGGAAGCTGAATCCACGTATTCCCTATCTTGCTGATTCTGTGCTGCTTCTTTGATTTAAAGAAAGATTGCAGGAACAGGAACTAATGCAAACTCTGTTACCTCTTGATCAATACAGTAAAATAAATCTTATTTTCAGACTGTGGTTTTTAGGAACACATTCTACTGCAGTGGGCTCAGCCTGCTGGACAACACTTAGGTCAAATGATGAGGGAAAGGTTCAGTATTTGCTAGCAGGGATCACAATTCATCAGTCTACCTTCTGTAAACTCAGATTTAGAGTGTACTGCACAGACTGCCTCTGCCCCAAGGAGTTTGCASTACAAATAAAATCAGAGCAGAGTGCACTGAGGAAAGCAGAAAGGAAATACCTAAGATTGGGAAAAAAAAAAAAAAGAAAAATCTTCAACTTACTATTGTTGACTCATATTTCTGGCTATTATATTAAATATAAAATGATATGGGAATAAAAACAATACCTGGAAACTCCACAGTGTCCAAGAGTAGGAGAAACCTCTCTGTGCAGGGTTTTAGTATTATAAGATTTTTATAAGAGTCCATGACTTTGCAAGTTCTGTTGCCATAAGGATTGGCAGTGAAGCAGAGTAAAGCAATAAAAGGGCAAGGCAGGGAGCCAAATACTTCTGTTTGTAATTGTGGTGGTGATGTGCAGAGCAGCAGGAAGAGCAAATCAAATGCAGATGGTTTCTGTGTGAAGGCCTGACTTTTGTTGGTGATAGTGCTCAAGGTGGTGGTGATATTCTCCTGTAGCTGAAAAAAGGCTTGCAGTGGGCATCATTTAAAAGGGACTGCAGGGAAAGGTCCTGCACATCATGGATGGTGCTGAGCTGCAGGCTGAAGCTGCACTCGGGTTATTCTGCTCTCTCACTGAGGTCTCTGCCAGGTCTTACCCACCACTGGCAGCCACTCTGTGCCCAAACTGCTTCCTAAAYTGCTGTGGTATCCCCAGAGAGGAGGCTGGGAGGAGTCCACACGTTTTCCAGCACACAGGCAGGAGCTCAGGTGCCTTCAGCATTCCTGCCAGGGGCTTCTGCTTCTTTCTACACTCTCCTTCCTCCCAGTGCTGCAGCATTTCCTCCTGGGTGCTAACCTRAGTTGGCTTTTTACTCTGTAAGTCCTTTGGTTTTTAGACAGCTTATTACCTTTCTTTTTTGTGCTTTAGAGCTATTATAGCACAATTTCTCCCCGTCTTCACTTCCGAGACGGAATCTCCTCTCTTTCAATATCAGTTTGTGGGTCATGTTCAATGACTGTAGTCATCATTGCTCCTCTTTTCTGAGTGTTTTCCCTTGGTTCCAGGTAGGCACACAGTTTGTGGTGATTKGGAATGGGGCTGAGCCTCATCCCCAATGGGCTGCAGCTGTGAGCAGCRTTGAAGGTAAGGAGTGCCMRGGGCACTGCCCAACCACCAAAGGGAGCAGAGGGCACACAGGTGCAGKGCATCAACAGGAGGGGATAAARGGCTGGGCTGAAGGACAAGAAGGGCAGATGCCTGCAGCCTTCTGCTATGTCAGTTATATTTCATGGAGCTGTCAGTTCCACACAGCTCCTGGATTCCTGCACTGGCATTTGATCCAGGGTTTGTAGCCAAGGTGGGGCTGTGAGCAGCAGCACAGAAGGCTTTTTCCCCATGGCATACGTGTGGCTGGCCTAGCCTGCGTCTGGGGCACATCACATGGCCTGTGTTCAGATGGGAAGACCCCCCCCCTCACAGAGGGATGTGACATCTGTGGCTCTTTCCCTGTGGCAAGTGTTTGTTGCTCCCTCGCTGCAGGCAATCAGGTCTGCTGTACACAGCTGGCTGGGTTTTATCCCCTGGTGGTCTCCTAGGAGCCTATGAACCCTTTCCTTGGCTGGCTGGGTGGTGTCTCTCTCCTTTTGTGTTCCTCTAGGAAGCAAAGCCTGCACAAGCCCTTTTGCTGGGATGAGCAGGTAATCCTTCCTCTGTACCTCCCTCACTGCTCCTTGAGGAGTGATCCTGATGTGGAGCACCACTCTGGGATGTACCTGCCCTCCAGAGGGGACCTGTTTAACAGCTCATACCTCCCCTGACCAGGAGTGTGGGTCGGGAGGTTGCTTGTAAAACATCAGAATGTATTCACTGTGGTGTTTTCGGGGTCCCCTGACGAAGGGAGGAAATGATGAATCTGACTCCATGTTCTTAGAAGGCTAATYTATTATTATATTATATTTGAGAATGCTCTACTAAAACTATACTAAAGAATGGAGAAAGGATACAGACAGAAGGCTTAAMAAGATACTAATGAAAAACTCATGACTCTCCAGAGTCCCGGAGCAGCCTGACCATGATTGGTCATTAAGTCACAACCATTCACAGGTTGGATAAGCAATCTCCAACCACATTCCAAAGCAGCAAAACACAGGAAAAGCAAGTGAGATAATTATTGGTTTCCTTTTTTCCTGAGGCTTCTCAGCTTCCCAGGGTAAGAATCCTGGGCAAAGAGGATTTTTCAGAAAATATGGCAGTGACAACCCACAGTGCTGCCTGCCTGCTCAGGAAGGATATGGAAGCATGCACACAAGAGCAATAAAAGCTCTGAGAAGGCTGCAGGTAGAGAATAGGGCTGGTGAGGGGAGCCTGGGAGAGTTGACTTTTCAGTGGTTAGAAGACAGATGCTTTCCTAGTTTGTCTACTTAGATACAGAGAGAGAGACAGATATATACAGCAAGGGAATCAAAGTAGCAAGGTGAAGGAAAGCACATAAGGCTTTGGAAAGCTGTGTTTTGTGGCACCACCACTGCCCCAGTAAGAGTACAGGAGGGGATGAACTGTGGGTGATGTTGGGAATGACAGCTCAGGTGACCTGTTCTTCTCCTCTCCCTAAGGAAGTGTCAGACCTTTCCAATCCCACTGCGCCACTGGGTGAATACTCTGCCAAGGAAACTAATCTTAGGCTCTYCATAAATTATTCAATTCATACTTTTATGTGAATACACCCATAATCATGGTAACTCAACCCATTTATAGCTGTTTGTGCAGCTACAGAYGATGGAAGAGACCCAGCAAGGGGTCTTGTTGGAAATTGCACCCCAACGTGTGTGTCACTGCTGCTTCAGCAGGACAGCAAAGCACAGATAGACCAAATTGCTCRTCTACAAAGATATTTGGACCTCTTCCACTTGGTTCTCATGCATTGGGCAGGACTGAGGCAGAAACTGAGATAAAAACCTTGTTTGCCAGGCCTGGAATAATCCCAGTGGACACTTGGAGAGGGAGCAGCCATTCCCAGAGGGTGCAGCTCTGCRCAGTGCTAGAAACAGAAAATGAAGAGGTGGTCCCTATTAAATATTGAATTTTTTTTGCCTTGTATTTGAAGTCATCTTTCTGAGACTTTTTGTAGGCTTTGAGGATATTCAGTAGCTTTGAGGTATGTCCCATTTTGAATTCCCTCTGAACTGAGTATTAGTGTGACACCTTCAGAAACCTTCTTCCTAAAGTGTCAGGGAGGGTTGATGCTGACAGCACTCTTTGTTTTAAAATGTAGTGCTTTGCTTGTCCTGATCGTTTTGTTTTGAGGAGATTTCTACTAAAATACATTTAACAGAACATTGTTTGCGAAACACAATTGCCAGACAATGAATTCTTATGATGAAGCCTCTCCCTTTAGCAAAAGGAGATTATTCCTTTTGCTAATTCCTGGAAGGCAGCTCTTCAGTTACACACAAGCTTTTTTGTATTTGAAACCATCAAACCCTACACACAGAGTTTTAAAACTGAGCTTTTGTCCAGTGGATCATTAGCTTAGTCACATCAGTGTGTTCATATGCACTATGCGAATTGAATGTTTTGGTTTTTTGCTTTTTTTTTTAATTTTTGAGGTTTTGTTGTTGTTTTTGGGGGGGTTTTTTTGCTTGGCTTGAAGTTGTGAGATGCTATCTGGTGATGGGTTTAAGGTTATTGTTGACAGTGCTGAGCAGCTGTACACAAGCAGATGCAAARGCTTAAGAGCAGATGCCCTAATTACAGAATTACAGATGTACTCATTAATTCTTGTTTCTAAATTTACCTCTTTCTGGTTTTTTTTCTCCCTGTTTTTAAAGTGCACTCTCTAAGTGCCAAGTGTATTTTCCAAAAGTGTCTAGTGAGGATGGCTCACTCTAAAGCACAGCCCTGCATACAATGAAATTTAAGGCTSTATCTGGTAGTAAATGCAGTAATAACCTGATTTTTCTTGTCCTGTGCGTCATCTCTGTGTAAATTATCTAGGTTACTGGAGCATTTGGCACTCAGCAAGCATTACCTGGCCCTGTGCCAAATGAGACACACAACTTTCATTGCTGTGGTGTCTGAGCTGTACAAATAAGCTGCTTTTTAGGCCCGCAGGAGGAAAAACACGTCAATGGAAATGGTTAGACACCTTTCCTTGGACACATTTGAGAGAAAAAAGATGGTATCATAGCCATTGTGCAGGCTTAGACAACTCGAAGGGGCATGTGGTCAGAGTAACATAAATCTTTTCAGTTGGCGTTATTCTGTTGCGTGGTTGCTGTTTTTCTGTTTTGTAGCAGATGACTCACATAATGGACCCCTTTCTGGCATAGTTACTGAAGTCAGTAGGATTTACAGCAGCAGGATTTTTGATGTAAGTTAATTATGATTTCAATACCAGGAAATAAGCTCAAGTTCAGAAGAATTAAAAAAAAAAAAAGATTAAAGTGCTGCTCTGTTTCCGTGCAGTCTGATGCTATTATTTGTCAAACTGATTATCAAATATGTGGTGTTAATTGAGTTAGTCTTAATAAGATGMATACATGAATGTACCCAAAAACCAGAGGAGCTGAGCTGTCCTTGTACATAAATTAGAAAATTTGATGAGCTGCAATGATATAAATGTGGGACAGGAAGCTTGATTAGAAAGTTCTGGTGAGCTGAATGCTGTGTAGTATAAAAATTATGCTGCAGAATTTGATGTTCTTTGTTGTTTTGTGATGATTTTATTAGTTCAGCAATGTATTTAATATTGTAGCTGTGTATTAAATTAAAGAGCCACAAATACTGGTGCTCATGATTTGCCGCGCACTTTCTAAACCTACAAAGTTATTAAAAAAACCAACATATGCTAAGCCCAAGAACTAAAAGTTTAATGTTCATTGTGAGTGTGCTGAAACACAGTGAATAAATATGATTTTGAAGCTACTTGCATATTTTTAATGACCTTCTGTGCAAAGAAAATAGTGATAGTGTGCTTTGTAAATTGCTTTTTAATGCTGTTCTGATGTCTGTGGTGCTTTACAAGGGGCTGCTAGAAACCTAGGAAAATAATTTTGTCTAACATAAATGGAAGAATGATGTCTTCATAAGTGTCMGACTACTTTAGGTCAGTAGAAAGTTGTTTTGGGGGTCCCGTTTGCATTTCTGCTGGTTATTAGACACACGTTCATCAGCCTGAAAAAGAAGAAGTGGCTTGAGGCAGCAGGTAGGGATTTACCAGAGGTGCCAACAGGTGCTCATGTCTCCTGGGAATGGGAATGTCCAGGAGACCTGAAGACCCCAAAACGCTGAAGGAATGTCGGAGGATTTGGGCCCCTCTGGCACATCCAGGGTCTCCTCTGCTTGGTTTTGTCCCTCCAAGCTGTGCTGTTGGTCTGGGCTTACAAGGTCATATTGGGAGGCTTATTCTGCTTTGTGAGGTTTTTCTTTGTAAGAGGTTTTCAGGGATTTTTTGCTTTTGCTTGTTTTTCCTCTAAGGGCTAAGATGGGAGAAGCTGTAGGGCTGGCACAGGGTGTTATTCTCCAAGGCCTCAATTGTGTTGCTCTCTGAAGCTGACAGATTGTGGGGGAGATGAAAAGGGGGTTTTGCTCAGCCTGGTGTGGGTCAGAGCCAGTCTGCAGTCAGGGCTTTGTGGGCAGGAGAGGTGGCTCTGCAGCTCAGACACTGTCACAACAAGGCCATTWGGAGCTGCTCTGCCATCCAAGCATAACATTGATACCAAACCCCGAGAAATAAAAGGTTTCCCTGTGCTTTGGTACGCCAGGATGGCAGCGCTGGATATAAAGTGAATCACAGAATGGTTTGGGTTGGAGGGGACCATAAAGATCATGGGCAGGGACGCCTTCCACTATCCCAGGSTGCTCCAAGCCCAGTCCAGCCTGGCCTTGGGCACTTCCAGGGATGGAGCATCCRCAGCTTCTCTGGGCAGCCTGTGCCAGGGCCCCYCAYCCTCACAGCAGGGTTTCTTTCCTATAGCATTTATTAATGCAAGGCAGACTGTAGGTTCTGGCAGTCTAGACACAACCATAATGTTTCTTCTGGCTTTTCTCATTAATTTTGACAGATTTGAGGAGTTTGCGTTGCTGCTCAAAGAGAGATTTCAATTAACCCTTCTAACTTGCTTGTGTTGTATGCTTGTTTTAATTCACTCAGCAGTGTTTGCCAAGTACCTCAGTCCATGCAAAGAAAGGCACTATCCTTGCTGGAGTCTCTTGGGATTTGTTTTGAAAACAAAATGTGAATCCAGCCATCAGTTAGCATTGTTACCAATATTCCCCCTTCGTTTCATTCTACTGTTGTTATTTTAACCTGAATTACTGTACTCATGGCCTGTAACATTCTCCCTGAGGCATATTGCAAATATGTCTAGCATTTTGCACATCATCTCATGCCAGGGAATTGCCTGCTTGGGGGGCATCTGTGGCTTACTGGGCTTCAAGAAGTTGTTTGGTGATGCCTGTGTAAGAAACGTGTTTGGGAAAATGCACAATTAATAGTTATCAGAAGATGCGTTAAATACACCAGTAATTCATTCTTTTGAACAAAATTCATCATTTAGGGACAAAATATGACGTGTCAGCAAATGGCACACAGCAGGGAGTGTGTCAGTGATTCATAAAGCATGAAGGAAAGGTAAATAACAGCTCCTGCTTTTCTGTACTGTAGTTTGGTCATTGGAAAGACTCAAGGGGTGACTTCAGTTTACACTTCAGTTTTTGGGGGCTGAGATTTCCTGCAAGAGGTTTTGTACCTCCCTTGTTCTTGGTGATACCATGGTATTTTATTGTTACAAAGATGCCTTTCATCATGTTGGAGAAAGTCTGCTGGAAGTTTGTAGAAGGCAGCTGTTGATAAATGCAGAAATTGCCATTACTAATTTCTCACAAATGCTGATATTTCAAGCAGCATGTTTCTAGACAGGTGTGGGTGTTTTCAGCTTTAGAATGCTTTTAAACAGAACAATTGCATCTCTACTTCCTATGCCATTACTTGTAAGAGAAACAAATGCTGTGTAAAGCACACCATGATGCCTTTGGGGCATGATGCTGTCCCTGTTGCCCTATCACCAGCTGTTCATTATGAAATTATGTTGGTAATTATGTTGTTGTCTCCATTAATGTGACGAGCTAGCGGAGGCATTTGAGTTGTTGCCATTTTTTAAATTATTCAGAAGTCTTTGCCTGCTTCCTTTTCCTCATCCTTTTCCTCGTCCGCTTGATGACTTTCTAAAAAACCTTTCAGATTTGTTACACTTGTACCTAGAAAATACTTTTTTTACAGAATAGTTTTGCTCTACCATTTTTCTGTATTACGCTTAGGAAAATAAAATAAGGTGTCACACCTTATGRAAGGATCAAAGCAAGCTGAGATTGAGGAATCTTGGCAGGGAGGGATAGAAAACCAGGAAACAAAATCCTTCAGCATTGTTTTTTAGACCTCTCCATGATGCCCAGGTTTGTTGCTGTAATTTTCKTGCTAAGAGTTAATGTGTGACTTTTGTTGGTTTTTTGGTATTAAATTTTGCCTACTCTGTTTCTGTTTTCCTGCCCTGTAATATAATATAATCATTTAACTGTAAGCCATTCAAATTTTGTCCTTAAAATACTTTTTCTTTTTTCTCAATTTCTATAAAACTATTGAAATGCTTCAATTGTGAGTATACAATGAATGATCATTGTCTAATCTGTTCCACATGGGTAGTGGGCCAGTTTGTACATTCAGTACACAGCACTCTTTAATTCAGTTAAAACCAGAAAGACTGAGACTGTTGCAACCTACAAGATCTTTAGAAAAAACGTGCTCTAAAAAAAAAAAATCCCATGCCACATCATAGACACCCTACTGAAGACACAAATCAAAGGAATTGAAACAAGGGGAAAACACAAAGAAATTGAACCTAAGCTCAATCTTCAAACGACAGAATTATATCTTTTAGTTATGTATTTAGGGATTCTTGAACTCTGTTAAGAATTTCTGAATCTTTTATGGTTACACTTGAACATTTATTTTGATTTGGTTTTTTATCTTTTGGTTTTTTTTCTGTGTTCCTCAGAAGAGAACTGGTGATTCTCAGCTCTTCTCAAATTCCTCCCATACATCTTAAATATCCAGAGACTTGTAGTAATGACCAGTGGTGGTGAACTTCCAAAAGGATCAAAGATCTGGCACAGTCAGGATAATAACTGCAAAACCCAAGTGCTATAGCACAAGGAATAGCTGAGTCACTTCAGTCAGGACATCAGACAGGGACCCGAGCACGGAAAGGTTCTYTGGTTTCTCCTAGGCTTGAAATACCATGGGAACCATTCTCTTGTGGTTTATCTGCATCCTGCCACACTGAAATTAAGATATGCACAAGTGCCAGTGTGTTTCTTCTTTCTTTTCTCCCTCTAAAAGAGGTTTACTAAGATTATCAGAACTCAAAGTTTTTACTTGATTGAAGGGAGGCTTGGGTTTGTTACAAYTGTCAGCTGCTGGTGATGTTTCTGACCCAGTAATCAGGGCTTGCTCAGGACTATCCACAATAAAACAAATAAATRAATACAAAAAGTCAGTGAGAGATTGGCTGTGGTGCAAAATCAGGGTGCTGGGGGAGAGAGACACAATATAGGAATATGTCAGGATCTGGGCTAATAAAAGTTCTCATTATTGATTGTAGCAGCCAGAGAGCTTAACTGCATAGTTTGATGTAGGTGCTGCATCTAGGGAAGATGTAGTGGATGTTTAGGAACCAATGAAAGTCAAATCTCTGAATTTATGCTCAAATAAAACACTTCATATTCTTTATTAAGGAAGATGACTGTAAGAATCCCACATAAGCACACTGTTCCAGCTAATTCTGTGAAAGTCTGGGGTTTTTTACTTGATTTTTCTTCGGTGCACAAGGTCATGTGTGTATTTACAGATATGCTGAAATGGCATGTTTCAAAAGGTCTTTCTAAAGACCATTTAATTAGTCTTTAATGCTTGATTTTCTAAATTTGCTGTGTCAAATCCAGAGTCCAACAGCTGAGTAAGAAAATTCAAAGGGTAAGTGAGGGAAACAAAAACTGTTACCTGACATGAAGAACTCTGTAAGTGGAGTTTCATCCACCTTTCACATTCCTGGGCCAGAAGAAATGTGTTATTCAGCTATTTAGAATATTTTTGGAGATGAAAGCTTTTATTTATATGCAAACTTGAATCTTCATAGTTTGGTAAAAGACTGATATAGAAGTTTTTATTCAGTTTCAAGAACGACTTTATTGCAAAACCTCATCACCAGAAACAGCAATTTTTTCAAGAAGAGATATTGAATTTAGTTGGGGGGAAAACCTASGTTTTGGAGGCATGTAGGACTTTGTTTTTTGGTCCAGGTATAGCTGTTGGTCCAACAGACATAACAGTGGGCTGATGCACTCATGTGGGATTTTCTTAATAATCGTACTAAAAGTTCCATAGCCATGGTGGACCAAAAAGATAAATGGGGAAAGAAAGATATGCCTGAAGGTCCAGCTGCCTAAAGAAAAATCCTGAATAAAGGAGGGCTGGTGTGCCCAGTGGGTTGAAGTTCTTGACCCTGCCGCTGTAGCCTCAGTTTTGCCAGCTGGCTCTGCAGAGGGCAGCCACATGAAAAGGTCCAGCTGTGGCCACAGCAGTAAAGCTTCTCTGGCCTCAAGTGGCCTGTGGCCACAGGGCAGGGAAGGGGCCCTCCCTGACACCAGATGTGAAGCTGCTGCACAAGCCTGTAGTCTGCAAAAGGGAAATWTGGTGAGGAAGGCATTCGCCTGAAATTTATAGGAGGATGCAGAAATATTTGGGATTTCTAGCCCTRACCGTTCCCTGCTAGCAGTGCTGTGGGGGGGAAAAAACCTTTAGTCATTTCTATAAAATAGCTTTGTGCTTCTCAATGTGGAACAGGAAAGTAACACGTTGGCCTTGTGTGTTTTACTGGCTAAAGTCTATTTAGGCTCTTAGAGGGATTCTTCTCAGGAAGGTGCYGCATAGGAAACCCTCAAAACTGTAAAACATCAGTCAGCATTCAGTCCTGTATCTTAAATAAACCTTGAATACATCTCAAATGTCAGATTGTTTTCTGGGAGTGSCAGGGAATACAGTGTCTCTAGGGGATATGGTTTCTTGGTGTCTGTAGCAGTGCTTTTTCTGCCATGGCTCTCAGTAAAGAGGTTTTCATTTGCTGTTTGGGCAGCCTTCAGTGATGGGATGGATTTGTCACATCATCCTGATGACTGCATGTGTCTTAAATGTCTCACCTGTGAGTTTAATTAGGTGATTTATTTAATTTAGAGGTGTGACATTCCCATTCTTGAACTTCTAATGCTTGCATTTTCTGACTTTATTATTTTATTTTTTTTTTTAATTTTCTGGCACACACTGAAATGTTCTTACTGATTCAATCCATTTCTTATTACATGGCAGTAGAGCTCATTTAATTAAATGCAGAGTTATAAGCCAAATGGGCCCCAAATGTATACTGCTTTAAGAAAAAAAAATCCAAAAAGAAAAAAAAAACCCAAAAAACCTCACTAGCAGGGGTTTGCCAAGTGTTTGTGTTGGTTTGGCAGGTATTTGGAGTTGAGTTTGTGACCAGAGGTGGGACTGGATGCAGAAGGAGCAATGTCTTTATGAGAAAGTCCCCCCTTTTCTCTGGGGAAACGCTGTGGGGCCGTGTGTGTGTGCATGTCCAGCATCCATGGAAAGGATGGGTGGATGCAGGAGTTCTTATGGTCCTCAGTGCCAGCCCAGCTCTGCCTTGGTGCCGCTGCGTTGCAGTTTCTGGGCAGGCCTGGGAGAGGTCCTGGTGTGCTAATTAATCCTGTTGAAATGGAGTTCAAGGCAACTCATCCCTACAATCAGTCTGGTTTTGAAGCTGTGAATATTGACTGAGCTGTACGTGTTGCTCATTAACCAGTCCTGACAAAATAACCTGTGTTTCATTATGGTTCTGCTGCTGAGGGAAGGGGGAAAATAGCTGCTGGTGGCATTTCTTATCAGTTCTAGCCCTTGTACCAATCTGATGTTTATCTCTCATTTGCTGTGGAGTTGGATCATACTGGGTTTCCGTGTTTATGATTCTCTATGTTTTGATGTGTGTTTTAAAGTCAGCATGCTGTTACTTTGTTAAATTAGCCAAGGTTTGAGTAGTGCTTTCCCTAATCCAGTTTTAATTCCCTCTGCTGCATTTGAGACCGTGTCTCTTTTGAGGGAGCAGAAAATGGTGTAGTGCTTAAATTACCTTAAAATACTGATTTCAAAAAGAATTAGAATTTTAGCATTGCTTGCTTTGCCGTTAGGAAAACTTTAATCTTCTGTGTTGGAAATGTTAGTGTCCCGTCCTGGCTGGTGGCCTTCTTCTGGGACAAGATTGGTTTTTTTCAGTGTCTTTCATCTGGATTTTGGCAAAAAAAGTTAGCTGTAACCACAGTAGGTAACACATTTCCAGACAATGCCTTATTGTCTGCACAGGCTGGACGCAGRGACCTTGCGTACTACTTAGAATCAAGATTGAATTACCAACCTTTTGGGCATTTTTATGTAAAATGCTCTTTATTATGGTTTTCTCATAGCTCAAGTATGAGTCACTTGCAAGCCATAATAGATTTTGGCTATGCTGCATGATGAAGTGTTCTGGATGCAGTGAAACATTTAATCAAGACTCCAGGCAGTGCAACTCCCAGTGGTCACCTTAACAGATAGGGGGGGAAAAAAAAAGGGAGAGAAAATGAAACAATTATATCACCTTTTTTTTACAGCACTAGGATCAACGTTTCTTAGGGACAACAGAAGGAAGTAGCTTCTTTTTGAATTTTTGTTTTAAATGACGATGAAAGCAGATTTACAGCTGATTTAGGTACGAGGAAGAAATTTTCCCCAGTGAGGGTGGTGAAGCACTGGCACAGACGGGTGGTGGATGTCCCATCCCTGGGAACATCCAGTGCCAGCTTGGATGGGGCTCTGGGCAGCCTRGTCTAGGTGAAGATGTCCCTGCTCATTGCAGAGAGCCTGGTCTTGAGGGGTCCTTTCTAACTCAAATGATCCTGTCTTTCTAGGATTTTTCTGATAATGTCAGTTAAATCCCAGTGGCTTTGATCACTCTGATCTCCCAGCATTTTATAGTAATGCTTTATAAAGGTGTCTTGGTTGGAAAACATCAAGTCACCCTACTAAACTGTACATAATAGGATATTAAATCCAGCAGGGTTCTGCAGTGTTAAAATGCTGGAGTTGGACCCCACAGATTAAAATTGCTTGGGAAATTCCAGCACTGCATGTTAATCATAATAACATTTATAGGATCCACGCATGGTTGTTTAATGGACAAAGCAAAACATGTTTCCAAAGTGCATTGAACCCTAAGTTTCCAAACAGTTTCAAGGCTGGTAATCAGTAGTAATTCCTGATTCTGTGAGGCAAAAGGAAATATTTCCATAATCCCTATTCTAAATTTCTGCTGTCTTGTATACAGGGTTGCTGTTTTGTTTGCTTTGGGGCAACTGCAGTGGGCAGTGGTGGGGCCTAGGACAGCTTTCACGTCCTGTGTTTCATCAGGCTTCACCTCAGACATCAGAAYTAAGTCTTTTAAAGCTGGCTTTTTAAATTTCTTTTTTTTTTTTCCCAAACAGTGCCTTTTTAGCACTTCTCCCCCACATTTTCTCCCCAGCTGCAATCTTCCCCCTGTTAATAGTGGGGTTCTTAACAACATTACATTTCTATTTAACAGGTTTGCTGGCCTGCAGCACAATAGACTAATGTGATTTTTATTGTGCTAGCGTGCACTGGGATTGTTTGCCTCCTGGAAAATGGGATATTCAGATGCCTCATTCAGCCTCAGCTATTGCCTTGTCCCAAGATATTTCCTTTATAAATGGGCTTTCCATCTTGTTGTGAAATTGTAAATGTGCATGATCAGTAGTTCAGGTTTTTCACCTTCCTGAGCTCGGCCATTATTGGGTATTCAAGTAATTTCAAAGCAGAAGTGTTTATTTTTTTTTACCCTCAAACTTACTGTTTCCCAGTGATTTAGAGCAAGGCGGGAAAGTGGTTCAAGATGGGCTATGGGATTTTATATTTATTTATATATATATATTTATGTATATATATATTTATATATTTATGTAGATATATTTTTATGTATTTATGTATATATATGTATTTTTTTAATATATATATATATATAAAGAGGATTTTTCTTCTTTTTTTCCTGAATATGTGTTTCCAGCCATGCATTGTACTCTGATCCTTTATGTCCCCATTCCCTTGCCTCTCCAGTTTGGAGGAAGCCTCCATGCACTGCTCCTCCAGCCCTGAGTGTAACCACACCTTCACTGGTGTGAGTGGCCAGTCTGATTCCTCACACCAGTTTGAAAGAGGAATCTGTGCATTCCTGTGTGTTTTCCAGGATGAGGGAATGATTGTTTGCTGGATGAAGAAGAAGGCTGAAGTGATGAAGGCAAGGAAGAAAAAAAAAGACTGGTGTTGGCCAGGTTCTTCAGTCAGTTACATGGAYGGGGTGAATTAGTAGTTGTATTCTTTCCTTCTATCATCATGAATGATATTGCTTAGAATATTTGCCAAGGGAGGGGGAAATTAAAATCCTTTCACTTTTATTCAGGTCAAATTGATAATGTGGTGCCATGTTCTCCAGCAAAGAAGWAAAAGCTCCTTAATTTTATTTTGAGATGAAGGATCATCTGATGACTTCGGCATAAGCAGAAGTCTCCAGGGTGGTTTGTGGGGATGCTGCTCATGGATTATTAGAGGGGATTTCCTGAGAGAGGCAGCGAGCAAAGGGAAGGAGGATGACTCAACASCCTACAAATGGAAAGAAAAGCTGTTGCCTCTGCGCTCTGTTTGATCTTTAATCAAAGAGCTGTGGCTTTTGAAGAGGCATGGAAGGCGTGAGGCAYCTGGGAGTCGCTCCCTCCTCCCTCRGCTCGTGCTCTATCTGTAGATCTCTGACCCACTGTGTGCCGTGGATAGCGTGGCTYCAAGCAAGAATTACTCTCTGG
The DNA here is from genome assembly GCA_014549065.1 of Cardinalis cardinalis. Taxonomy (NCBI): domain Eukaryota; kingdom Metazoa; phylum Chordata; class Aves; order Passeriformes; family Cardinalidae; genus Cardinalis; species Cardinalis cardinalis. The sequence continues at coordinate 64,986 of JACDOX010000348.1, forward strand.
GGACTCCCAGGGAAGCTTGCTGCTGCCACGTGAGCTCATTCATGCTTCCTGTGTCATCTTTTTTCCTCTCCTCGTTGWCATTTGATAGGTGGAAGAACTTCAGAGAGCTGTTCTGTCTGTAAACCCTCCTGAGTTTGGAATAAAAGCCAACTAAATGCTAATAACTGTAGTAAAAYAGAAGGATCGGGTCTGGCCAAGTGAACCCATTGGTTTTTGGAAGGTGTTATGATTGGTTAGAATTTGGCACATTGCCTTGCAGGGTATGTTTTATTTTACATACCTTTGTAGCTCATAAACCCAGCCACTAAATAATTTCTTTTTCCAGAATAGAACTCTCATTTTAWGCTTTTTATGTTGAGCGTGGAACTTGTCTAGCCTGTTCAGTAATAGTTACCTGGGGTACTGGTATTTTTGAAGTGGAATTGGTTTTTCTGCTCTGAGAAGTGAAACTTCCATCTTTTAGCAGCTTAATTCAACAAATTATTTTAAGTAAGCTGAAGAATAGTTGATGTCCTAAATGCTTTAATAGATCAGTGTGCTTTAAAACTTGAGGTTTTGATACGATTCCTRTATCTGTTAACAGCTGAGGTTTATCTGAATGGCGAAAGAACTATTTTTCCAACATCTACATTTAGAGTAAATTGTGGCAGAGCTGTTGGAGGTGAGTCCTGCCTTGCCTCAATCTGTTCTGAATTTGTTTAGGGAGGAAAAAAACCAAAAACACAAGAGGCTAATTTGAACAGCAAATAAGAATCCTAACAAGATCAAGGCAATTAATACTTCCTCTGCTTTTAAAATGTCTGTGACAACAGGCTGCAGCAATCAAATTGTCACAGATGAGGMTGGGCTGGCCATCTGTAACTGTGGCAGGGGCAGGGAGTTATTGTGACAATGTTATTAAGCCTGTGAAGGAGAAATTTGATTCATGCACAGGGAAATTTGTGGTATTGTTTGGCTTTCTATATTGCAGATCTCTGTGGTTTGTTGTGTGCCTCTGTTTTTGCATTAAAACAGCAAAATAGCTTGAGTCAAACTTAAAACGAGCACACCAATAAAACTAATAAAAAAAACCCCACACAAAGATGGTTTGCATAGAAATTGATATATAAAATTACTGTGTTTATTTTACAAGGATTGGTAAATAAATARTGGGTATTTGTCTGAAGAATAAGCTCTGAGGGAAAGCTTTGATTTTCAGTCTTTTTTTCTACACATATTAAATGTGTGAAGGAAAAGCACTGTAGTAGAATTTGTACAAATTAGAGTGATTTTGTGGAGATCTATGTGCATGTGGATTGACCAAAGTTTTCTGATTTTTTTTTTTCATTTTCCCTTGAACAGCAAAAGCAGAACAATACCATGAATCTATTAATCAGTTTTCCATCACAGTCTTAACAGATTTAGGAGAGTCTGTAACTATTTGTGCTCTCATGGCTTCTCCAGAAATTCAAGTCTGTTCAGAGGAGCAAAGCCCACATCAGTGCCTGGACCACAGGAGAGGGGAAGTTAGAGAATAAAAAAGGTGCAAARATGCTTAACTATCTTTGCTGTTTCTGTGTTTTATCATATTTGAGTCCTCTGAGTGACAGTAAGAACTTTTGGGTCCCGTATTAAAGTTGCTGTTGATGCAAATATGAATTGAGGATTTGTCAGATGGAAAGTGGCAGAAATTGTTGTTGCATAGTGCAGTACTTGGAGTGCTGTGAGGTGCTTGGTTTGTGTCTGCCTTTGCATCCTAGATTTGTGCTGAGTGATGAGTTTGAGGTCGGGGAGAATGTTCCTCATTTTGGATAGAATTGGACAATTCTCACTTTCTGTGTAGCCTGGGCACGTTGCTTCCTGCAGTCCTACTGGCATGTAGTGGTTCCTTCCTTCCTTCCAAGGTTTGGATAAATCCCTTCAGCTCCCTTGTGTTCCATCGTGTGGTGTATTTGAGGTTTCAAAGCCTTTGGTTTCCTGGATATTTKTTCTTGTACTTGCTGCTGTCGCTGGTGGGTGGCTTGCCACCAGTGTGAGCTGAGAAGATCTTGTGTGCTAAGATCAGGACATGATCTGTGGGACCCTTTGGAATGTGACTCCTGTGGTGCAAACAGCTGGTGACACCACCGTGAGCACCTTGTCTTGCCTTCCTTGAGTCYGGAGCAGAATTGCAYTTAATTTTTAATTTGTGACTTAGGATAAATAATCAAACCATGTATTTCCTAAAGTGACACACATTGATTCCTTTATGCAAATGTCAAGTTGGATTAGAAAGATAGAAGCAGTTGGTTGGGAAAAGGTTTAGTTTAGATCTTTGATTAAAGCTTTGTGGAATTTTCTCTTTTCTTTTTCTTCTCCAGTAAAGGTGTGATAAAATACTCTGCAATCTTCCAGTGCCCTGTGGCAATGGAAGRCTTTGTGGTTCTCCTGTGGGCTTCTGCTTCATGTTGGAATTTATGGAATAATTTCCAAGTGAAATTAATTTGTGAGCTCSTGGATATTCAGTTTACATCCGGTCTCATTCAGGTATTCACGTATGAGATCCTCTCTTAAATGGAATGTAACAGATTCTTGTCTGGGGACAATGTGAAGTTTTTCTTAAATCTCTTTTCATAAACGTCTTAGACCAGGCTGGATGAGCCCTGAGGAACCTGGTCTAGTGAGTGGCCTCCTCATCCCTGGCAGGGTGGGTGGAACTGCATCATCTTTTAGGTCCCTGTGATTCTATGATTACTTCAGTGAAATTTCTGCAAATGGTTGCATCCGAGGATCTGGCTCCCCAGGTGTGCAGTTCTGTTTGGAAGCTGAAGTAGTAAATTCTAGCAGAAGTAAAAAAGATAGCTTTGGACACAGATGCTAATTGGACTTAGCCAATGGTGAATTATGAAGCAATACACATTATCTAAGCCTTGTGGATAAGTAATAAATCATGGTGTAAATACTCTTTGAAAACACTGTGTTCTTTTCTAAAAAATTCTGATCCTTATTTGAGAATTTCTTATTTTTCCACCATCTAAAGCACATCTTCAGTATAAAATACAGYTTCTTTGTTTGCTTTTGAACTGATTTTTCAGAATAAAATTACCTCTTTTATTCTTCTTTTTTTCACTTCTCTGGAATCTGACTTTATAATTAACTTATTTGTCCCCCAACCCTTAGCCATCTGTGTTCTTGGATCCTTGCTATTTCACATTATTCAAGCTGTGGGCAACGCACAGCTCCTATCCCAAACCCCCCAGAAGTTGTCACATATTTTTCATATCATTTGTACAAAGGGCAATTTCTCATCATGAAAATGGGTTCTGRTGGTGAAATGTCACTTGCAGCTGAAACATTAGCTGCGAATGACACGTATGGTGGGAATAGATGAATTGCAGAGCTGTGCAGCTGCTTTACCTTGAAGCCCTGTCTGGGGAAGTGCTGCACTTTGGGGAGGAAAGCAGGAGGAGCGTGCTGTGCCAGTTCCATGGGCAGGGAGGGCTGGCAAAATCCTTCATCTGWCATTTCTACCACGTCCCTCCCATTTCTGTGATTAATTGTCCCCCAGTCTCCTTGAAAACCAACCTAGGCTGGCTTCTTCTCCCAAGGTTTGTGTCTGGTGAGRTGGTTGTCAGTCACAGCTCACAATGCTCTGCTCAGCACTCCCTGTGCTTCTGCTGTCAGGGATATAAATTTAACAATAAAACCTTCTGGGTTGATCTGTCTCAGGCTGTGAATTGCTTTGTGTACCATTTTTGAGTCTCCAAAGGGATTAAATAGGGGATAAATAAATAACGGCCTTCTATAAAAGACCCTTGTTCTGTCTCCACTTCCAGCACATGTAGCTATTAATATTACACTAATATTAATATAATATTTCCTCCGTGTTTGGGATCATCCTGGTGATCAAGTCAGAACAGTTTGGCAATTGGTGGTCCCTATGAAAACAGAACAGAGAAGAAAATGTTATGACAGGGGATGAGAAGCAGCAGAAATCGTAGACTGGATCACCAGAAATGCCTGTGTTGGTTATATCCAGGGCAGCCCAATCCGTATTTTCAGCTGAGTGCCTGGAGAGTCCTTGTGGATAAGGGCATTGCAGATACTGTAGCATAAATAAGATTTTGTCTGTCAGTCCAGGTACTTTCTTTAAGTCATCCACACCTTTGCCTTGCTGTGCTCCTCTATTTTTCAGCTGCTCATTTTCTCCTTAGGGGGTCTTCAGAGTTTGGTGACTGTTTATTATTTTGAGTCCAAAACCATACTTTTTTTTCCATGATAAATACAAAACAGCTGTGTCTTCTTTCTCTGTTTTGGTATATTACATTCCAGAGCCAGCAACAAGAGAAAATGTAGCCCTGCATCTTTYTGAATTAGCATCAGCAGGGCAGCAATCTTGCTTATGAAAAACTAGGGATAAAGATCAAAAAACAAMCTTTCAGGAACTATCATTTTTACTTGGAAAGGCAGACAAATATGGCATGTGAAAAGAACATTTGTTGAGTTTTGGATAGTCAAGGAGAGTAGATGCTAGTGGGTGCTCCTAAAGCAACGTTTATGTTTGCAATTAGGAGAGAGTTTTGAGAGAGAGAGAAAAGCAGATTATTTGTTATAAAATATATTAAGTGCAAGAGTGTTTTTTTCCCCCTCTCGGAACRGAGAGTTGCCAATATATAAACATTTCAGAGAGAATTTTACACCACCTCATCTTGATGTCAGGCAGCATTTAATGGTTGAACGATCTCCTGCCCCAGCACTTGGCAGTTCCTCTCCAGGGGCTGACTTTGAGGATTACAATGACAGTCTATCAGTGGATCTCTTCCAGTATAAACTAGGCTAGGACCATTTAAAATCAGTTGCTATCAACAAGTCAAATTAACTTTATTTGTGTTAGAGGTTTTCCTAGGAGTATTTTATAACAATGTGGAATTTTAATATCCGGACGAGGTTTTCCTATTGTTGGTGTGATTTGGGAATGTGCTAATTCCTGTGATTAAGAGCAAYTTACCTGATTTCTTTCAGAATTATTTTATTAGTAACGTTCAGGTTCAATCCATGTCCAGTGCTCACTCCATTTTTTCCTRTTCCTGCTTTTTACAGGTAGAAATAACACTTCAGGATATCAATGACAACCCACCAGTGTTCCCCACAGACATGCTTGACCTGACTGTAGAGGAGAACATAGGGGATGGATCTAAAATACTGCAGCTGACAGCCATGGATGCTGATGAGGTAGGAGCACGACTTCAGTTTTGAATGTTGGTGCTAGAAGTGCCCTTCTGGACRTGGTTTTCCCCTTTTTCTTCATCCCTTTGTGTGAGCTTGGCCTTAGGAATCATGGCAGTCRTTCACAAAGTTCTGTCCAGTACTGTGCAGCTCTGAGCTAACTTTGGAACCAGGATGTTGTAGTTGAGCCCAGCTCCAAGGTGTGCCATAAAATTAATCTGAGACAAGCCTTGGAGAACAAGTAAAACTGTGATAATGCCTGCTTTCCCTTTGACTAGACCCAACAAAGATCAACATTATCCCTTCCAAAAGAAGGTTTTATTTTACCARAAAGTGGAGAAAAGAAATCATGATAAAATGTGTGCTCTGTACATGAATTTATTTGCAAAAGAGTTTTGCCCTCTGAGATTCATTATTATGAGAATGCTGCAACTAAGATGAAGAAACTACCATGCTATTGATGCATTCATTTTATTTTAGAAACTTAAGTTATAAAAGTGTTAACCATCTTAATTTTGTTTGCTTGAACTGTTTCTTTCCATGAGGAAACAGACTAAAAAGTCAATATGATCATACAAGAAGTTTGTGTTGTTGTTAAAATACAGAGTTACACTTGACAACAGCAAGCAGTTCTTGTTTTCCAATATTAGGGTGATGCAACCTCCTTAGGAGAATTTTATTGCTGGCCTTTTTTGTGTTTGCTTGGTTAATCTTCCTGTGATTGTTAATTGGTGTACTTAGTCTTACTACTACAGAGGGAACCACAGGAACACCCCTGGGAATGGTGCAAATGTGTTGTAAATATTTTGGTTTTCCCTTTATTTTCCAGTAGTRACCTGGTATACAGACAAAACTCAGGATTTTGGAAAGGTGCCCTTGYGTAACAAAAATTCTAGCTGCTTGTCTCTCTTGTAGGAAGTGGTAAATACTGAGCTACYACTCTGTGGTGTGGTATGGCAGATATATCAAAGATTATAGCAATAGTGCTCCTGCCTCTTTTTCACCATTCCTGAACTGCCCCATTTCCATTACCCCTTCTGAATAATCACATTCCCACATCCAGTGGGAAGTGATTTGTTACCTTAGAGAGAAGTCAGTCAGTGTTTTTCTCAAAAGGAAGGATTTCAACTTCCCTGCCAGAACATTTGTAACTCAAACTCTATGCAAGGAGCCCAAGTTTTCCTAGTGATGGGCAGCTTTGGGCTGAGATACCTTTTTATTCCCCCTTGCTTCTTGAAGGGGGAGGGTTTATATTGAGGGCAAAGAATAAACCAGTATCACACATGCACTCTGTTAGAAGGACTCTGGCTGCTAAAACAGGGGGTGAAGAATGTGATCACTCTGAAAATTCCCATCAGATGTGATGGCTAARCCACACAATTGGAGGAAAGCCTGTGACATCCCCTAGGCACACCTGAGCACACAGATGGAGCACTGCACCTGCAGAAGCCTGTTTYCTTTCTAAATTTCCTTTTATCAGTTAGCTCAGTCTGACTCTTTGAAAGAGCTCCCCAGAGAGAAAGTTTGGCACGGGGCACTCTGGTAAGGTCAGGTAACTAATGCTTGTCTCTCCTCTCACAAACACAAGCAGGTGTTTATCACTGTTAATTTGCTTTTTTAGGCAAGAGTATTTGAAACAGCCCTAGAATTCCTTTCCACCTKATGTCTTTGATCTGCTGTTCATTGCAGAGTGCTACTGGCACATCAGCAGCAAGTTTCAGCTGTCAAACYTGAGCTCTGGCCTGGCACCAGAGGAGGGCACAGTAAATGTCTGCTTGTATTTCCAGGCACCATCAGCACACAGGGTTTAGAGTATTKTATCTGATGTTGGACGCTGCCAAACCTTCAGTGTCCTTAACCCTGTCTTGCAAAAAGAAGTACATGACATTTTTCTATGTAACATTGCTTTTCCTTAATTTTCCTTTCAACCAAAATGCTCAAAGTCCACATGAGTGCTTCTTTTTTTTCCCTCAAGAGTAAATGAAATGWTGTGACCCAAAAGCAAATGCTGTTGACTTGCAGCACAGCCCAAGAGATCAGAACTGTGATTTTAATGATGTGTGATTTGTTATTCTGGGGTTTTTTTATTTACATGGGTAAATAGATTTCCATGCAGAAACTGACCTTTGAGGGGCTGCTGCAAGCACAGCCTCCATGAGTTTCTCCTGACCATGAGCCATGCCATCTCCAGAGAGCAAGAAAAGCAGAGCTGATCCCACTGGCAGGGATTTAATTTAACCTTCCAAGATAATAAGGATCAATGTTTATTCTTGTTTTAAGAAGTCACACTGCTCGGTGATGCTGGTTTGAAACTAAAACAGGTAACAGAGTTTTTTGGTATTGATCGGATGAAGAGTGGAGCACAAAGTATCTGGGTAATCTCATCATTTCACATCTCATAAATAAAAACTGTGTGCATGTGGGGGCTGAAGCAGGGACTGGGCAGGAAGGCTGTTTATTAWAGGAAACCATTCTGAAAAATAATCCCCGAGCGCCGTTCCTGGAACAATCCTTGTCTCACTGCGAGTTATGATGTGGTTTTCCTGGYGAGTGAGGCGATCTGACCACTTCTGTTCTGGCTTAGGGAGCCAATGCCCTGGTGACGTACACCATCATCAGTGGTGCGGACGATAGCTTCCACATCGACCCCGAGTCGGGCGAGCTGATCGCCACGCGGCGCCTGGACCGCGAGCGCCGCTCCAAGTACTCCCTGCTGGTGCGCGCCGACGACGGCCTGCAGTCCTCGGACGTGAGGATCAACATCACCGTCAGCGACGTCAACGACCACATCCCCAAGTTCTCCAAGCCAGTGTACTCCTTTGACATCCCAGAAGATGCCGCTCCAGGTAAACAGGACATGGGAATACTCGTGTGGTTGTTTTCTTCCTTTAAAGCTGGTTTCGTGTGCAAGAGCGCCTTTTGGTGCTTCAAAGGGGAGTTGTGAACTAAAAAGTACTTAGATAAAAAAGTTTTCAAATACTGGGCTCTGTTACACGTCTCCAGGTGAGAAATGAGTATTACTTCCAAGATTTTATACAGATTGCTAGTACAAAAGCAGTATCTGCCAGTAGCATCTTAGAAGATTATTCTAAAACATGAATAAACCAAGGAGATGCAAATTATGTGGTGTTAGCTTTCAAGCTTTTATTAGGGTTTCCATAAGCATGGGAATTTTCAACTAAGGTTACCCCCAAGCCTCCAACTTTTGCACTCTGCCCCACAGTCTGTGTCCCAAAATGTGGTGGTGTTTYGCATGAAAGAATTCCAGTGCAATCAGCTGTGCCTCAGGAATCTGATCTGGAAGTAATTGAGATGTCTGTGTAGCACAGAGTGCTTTGATTGCTGATCCCCAGCCATGCTCTTTTCTCTCAGAGCCTTGAGTCTCAGTCTGTTTCAGCAGGAATAACCCTGGAAAAGGCAAGCCTAATTCCCTCCACATTAAAATGAGACTTCTCTCAATAATCGTTTACAGGGTGTACATTAGTGCTTTATACACAGATCAGCAGTGATGGATGCTGAAGGAACAAATAGGCTGATTTTGTATTAAAGTAGTGCATCTTCTCCTGCTCTGCTCTCCATAAGTCTGGGAGCAGCTGGCAGGCTCACCCAGGGGGGAAGGACCATGAGGTTTCCCCTTTGAGGTTCCAGTTTCTATCCCAGAGCGTAATTCCCATTCCCCTTGCAGTTAAAGAAGCATTAAAGCTTGAGATCATCAAATGGATGTGAAAGATACCAGCATATCCAGCTGGATTAAAGGGGGTTACAGCACTCCTCTTTTTTCTGATGATTTAAGCAGTTTTCATTATCATGTTGCTTGAAAGTAGTTAACTGTGCTGCACGTAGTTCATCTGGTTCCAGGGAAAGGAAACCTAATGATTTCTTTTCTTGGAAATGAACTGATCTTAATTATAATTAGTGTTCGAAATACTAAAAAGTGACACTTGATTTCCAAACTCTAGTCAGATAGGTCAGCTATGCAGAAATGAAAACACTGGCACAAACTCACAGGGTGTTGAATTTCAGAAAACAGCAGAGAACAGACCCCTATAGGGTTTCTAGTTTTCTAACCACAGTTACCCTGCAAAGACTCTGTTTCAAAAAGCAGAGCTGGGTTGTGCGGTTTGTACTCACATATTGGGTTCTGCATTTGGAAAGAAATGTCTGGAAGGTTCCAGAACTTGTGATTGTCTGAAAGGGAGGGTCCTTTGAGTCATACTAAGGCAATGCCTAGCAGGACAAAAGGTATTTTTGCCCCTGTTGATATCTAGTCTGCAGAAAGATAAAAACCATTCCTGACCACTTCTTTGAGTAAAAGCAAGAATATGTCTCTTTCAGCTTGAAAAACTTTTTCCAATAGTTATTCAGACAGTGCTGAGGCTTCAGTTTCTCTGGGAGGGAATCTCTCATCTGTGGATCTGCTGGATGCTAAGCTGGCTTTGTTGTGCCACGCAGGGTCCTTGGTGGCAGCCATTCTTGCCACCGACGACGACTCGGGCGTCAAYGGGGAGATCACGTACACCATAAGCGAGGATGATGAGGAGGGAATCTTCTTCCTGAATCCCGTCACYGGGGTCTTCAACCTGACCCGGGCCCTGGACTACGAAGCACAGCAGTATTACATCCTCACAGTCCGTGCAGAGGATGGGGGAGGCCAGTCCACGGCCATCAGGGTGTACTTCAACATCCTGGACGTCAATGACAACCCGCCCGTGTTTGGCATGGCCTCCTACAGCACCTCCCTGATGGAGAACCTGCCCCCRGGATCCGCCATCCTCAACTTCAGCGTCACCGACGCYGATGACGGTAGGAGTTCCCTGACAYTCCGTGTCRGTGGTCCTAAATCCGTGCTTCACCTCAGCAACGTGTTAGACTTACTAAAAAAAGGGAAAATTAGGGCTACCTGTAAGTTGCTGCTCTCGTGTGCTTAAATTCGCATTTAAATTAGACCTCAGTCTGCCAAGTTTTTTTTTTTTTCTGAAAGTTTGTTGTAAATTCTGAAGAGGGTTGTGGTAATATCAGATGTTATCTGCAGTCATCTTAAATGCCCTATAACTTTTAAGTCTGTCATGAAGTCTATCATACAAGTTGTTGATAGTGGAGGTCAAAAAACATACTGAAAGAGATCTTAGGAAAGCTTCCATTGAAATAAGCTTTAATATTGAGATTATTTATGGGATCTAGTGGGTGTTAATGTGTTGAGTGTAAAAGGTACAATTTTTATAGCTTGCTTAACCATTTTGCCGTATAGTCTGTGCCCAAGCAAGAAGAATTAGAGAATATGACCTTAAAATGCATAAACAACATTCCATCATGTACTGCATTTTCTGAAGCGTCCACAGACATTGCCCTGTGTAACTTAATGCAAAACTCTTCATAACTCACAGTGACTTTACAGGTGAAGGTTATTTTTGTGACATGTTGAGCAGCCTTGTCTCCTCTCGACTTGACAGGGGCTCAGTGGAGCCTATGGAAATGTCTCACGCTGAAATGTGCTTCAAGGACAAAGCACCTACGTGCTTTGAGGAGTCCCTCTTTGTGCACCTAAGTTGACTGAACCTATCAAGGTTGCTCAGCAAAGCAGTTTTTCCTCAGGAAATGCTGAGTTGTTGGACTCCAGCATTTTTGTGGGGAGATACTTTCCGCTGATGGATGGGATTTTTCCATGGTAAAAATTGTGTCACTGGTTTTGAGATCAAGCTGAGGAAGGGAGAAGAGATTCCATAAGATAAGCCAACAAATCAGAAGCCATAACTTTGTGATACTGGTTGCTGTTGCATGAACCTCTCTTTCACCACACTTGTTAAGGCTTTTATTTTATGTAAACTAAACAAGTTGGAGGAGGAGCTTGCTCTTGTATCGTGCATACCCGGGGAAGGGATTGTTCCTTCAGACTGGTAGATAAATGGGTTTTTGTCTATCTCCTCTTTCATATCTTATTTTCCTGTCAGGACTACAGCACTTGGTTTCAAACCTTTTTGGAAGTTAATTTCACTTTGCTGTTATGAGTCTGTTTTCCTTTTCTCTTGCACGTCATACATTAATTTCCATCTGTGCACAGTGGATGGGAGCTATATCATAGCACTGACATATCAACTCACATTCATCAYACACTCAGTTATCAAGGAGGCAAATGAGTACTTGAGGAGCAATGCAATGAGAAGTCAGATATCTTGCCTTTTATATTTTCTGGCACGCTTGCTTTTCTGGATTTAAAATTAATAGGGCAGAAATAKCATTCCAAGAGCATGCCAGGTTGAGTTCTCCCATAGGACTGTAACTTAAGCAAATGTTATGATCTATTGTTGTTTCTGTTTCAAGCCCAAACTTGTTATCTTRTGTTGTCTTATGTTTATCTAGAGCACAGAAATAGCTAGTGCTAGTATTATACTCTTCTCCATGTGCTCACAGATAATGCACTCAAYACAAATATAATTTCGTTGATTATTTATGTTACATGATCCTATAGTTTGAAAGAGCTCTGAAAAGACATTGTTTTATAATGAGGTATGGCTGTTGTTTTAGGATAAACACTGATAAAAGACAGAAACATGGTGATAGTAAAAATGCTCCAATTCTCATTTTCTTGTTCAGCACATCCCCTTGGGAAACAGCAGCTGTTTATCTCAGCTTAGACTGTTTCATATACGGGTCCATACCAAATATCAGCTACAGCTCTTAGATATTTAATAATATAACAATATATACTAAAGAACTCAGCTACCTTAAACTGATTCACTTTGAAATTCAGAATTTATTTTTTCAACAAAGAAYTAACTGGAAAAATCTCAGAGGAAAGCACACACAAGTTTATCAGTTTGTTAAAATTTTCTTTAGGTATTCCTCCAGGCAAAGCTGGTGTTATTTTCCAGCTGAATTCTACAGGTATTTATAGAATGGCAGGGGGGAAGCAGTTTTGTTGGGTTTTGTTTTAGTCTTATTAGTAAATAAATAAAAACAGAAACAAAACCCTTTAGGAGAACGTTATCATGAAATTGGTGACTCCATGTCTGTCCTTTCAGAGTTTTATCAGATGAACCCCCCGATTAAATAAACCTAAAGTTCAGCAAAGAGGATGTCCCTACATTCTCCCTAAGAAAAGCCTTGGAAAGGGGGATGGATGAGGTGCACAATGCCAGCTTGGCATGCTGTGTTTAAAATAGAGAATAGTTCATTAAGTGCCCTTCCTGGCTCCACTGATATGTAGGCAATTCTTCTGTTTCATAGTTTAATTTATACAAGCATTAGCAGCATGGAGATCTATGAGAATACAGGACAAAGAACAAAATGTTCATGGAGGTGAGATAAGGAATAACAAACTAGGTTTTTCTTRGGAATAAACACTATAGAAAACACTGGAGGGGAGAGGGGGAAATAGAGTGTGAAGTTATTTTCTTTTGCAGGACCCAAATCCTACCCATCTCCAAAAAAGTTCTTTGCTGAAATCAAGGCTTTCGTACATATGATTGGTCATTTGAAAATAGAACTGAACAAAAAGCAGAGTAGCATTAAACTCTCACCATCCTTCACTTGGTCAAAGTAATGGAGAAACACTAATATCTGGCAGATAAATGTATTAATTTCTTTAATTGCATTCAAATATTTTGTCTTTTGTGTTTGGTTCTATTCATTTTATAATTTGACTCCTACAGGAAAAAAGAGAGAGGGGAAAGACTCATGAGACTAGATTTCTCAAGTCTGAGCATAATAAACAGCAGAGATTAATAAATCTAATGTAGGGATAATTTTATTATCAAAGCAATTCACTCAGAGAGAAAAGAGCTTCTGAGTGAAAATGGCAAAATGCACAGCAGTCAGTGAAGTGGGCAGCTTTCTTAGCATGAACAAGCTAGTTTGAGAGGTAAATTAGTACTAATGGTTGCTTAGTTTACCAATCCTAAACACAGTCTTGAATAAGCAAAGCAAGAGCAATTTTTGAAATTAATTAACATAGGGGTAAGAGAGATGGAGGAGAGAACTTCTTCCACATTTGGATGTTCCCAATAATTAGTTGTTTAGAGTGAACTGTGGAATTGACACGGTAGCCCACATTATTTCTCACAAAGTGTATTTAAGGATATTTCACAGCCCTGTCCAGGTTCAGGACGCATTTCCCTTACTGGAATGATAAATCTCTCCCCTGACCATAATTGCTGGTTATGTTTTGATCATGAGATGAGCGAGGGCTGTTCATTTGATATTTTGGAATACCATGCCATATATGGGAAGCATACCTTTCCTCAGTGTTCACTCTTGGCTTGATCCAGCTAGGCTTGGGAGTTTCTGCTTGTGGCTTTTTTTAATTGAGTGGAAAAATTCATGAAATAATTGCATTAATAATAATGTTGCTTAGTTGAACTGGGAAGAATGGAGGAAACCAGATGTTCAGTGAGCAGAGAACTACTGAGTCTTGGTTTCTGAAGGAAAACCCTTCAAATCCTTTATCCCTAACCCTTGTAGAGGGGGAGAAATTACTTGTGGTGCCACCGTGGARCTCCTGCTGAATGAAAAGCAGAGATTAACCCTGCCAGTTGTTCCATCTGTGGCCTCTCCAATTAACRTCCCCCTCTCTCTTTCATGTATATTATCTTGTCAGAAAGTAATAATTGCAAGACTTCTGCTGCACTGTGAAACYTTGGCTGAAATTAGCAGATGGATTAAAAAATGGTGGTGAGGAGGCTGAACTCTCAACATGGTTGTACAGTCCTTATTTCTKTGGGAAAATGAAGGAAAATTTCCTGTGGAAACGAGGCCAGAAATAYTGATACTTAGGGGATCCCAGTGGGATGAAATCATGTTATCTACCTTTCTTCTCCCTCCCCAACCAGGTCCCAACTCTCAGCTGTCCTTCAGCATCGCGTCCGGGGACAGCGCGGGGCAGTTCGGCATCGACAGCCGCGGGGTGCTGAGCATCCGGCAGCCCCTGGATCGGGAGAGCCAGTCCTTCTACAGCCTCGTCGTGCAGGTGCACGACATGGCCCCCCTGCCAGCCTCCAGGTACACCAGCACGGCCCAGGTTTCCATCATCCTGCTGGACGTGAACGACAGCCCGCCGAGCTTCATCTCGCCCAGGCTGACCTACGTGCCGGAGAACACGCCCATAGACACGGTGGTGTTCAGAGCTCAGGCCACGGACCCCGACAGCGGCCCCAACAGCTACATCGAGTACAGCCTGCTCCCTCCCCCAGGAAACAAGTTCAGCATTGGCACCATTGATGGGGAGGTGAGGCTCACCGGGGAGCTCGACAGAGAAGCCGTGGCCAACTACACCTTGACTGTGGTAGCCACAGACAAGGGCCAGCCGTCGCTCTCTTCGTCTGCRGATGTGGTGGTCATCGTCCTGGACATTAATGACAACAACCCGCTCTTTGCCCAGAAGCTTTACAAAGTGGAGGTGGCGGAAAATACCTTGACAGGGACGGATTTAATCCAGGTGTTGGCTGCTGACGGAGATGAGGGGACAAACGGGCAGGTCCGCTACGCCATCGTGGGCGGGGATGCCGGCAATGAGTTTCGGATCGATTCTGTGACAGGGGTGATAACTGTGGCCAAGCCTTTGGACAGAGAGAAGAAGCCCTCCTACACGCTGACTGTTCAGTCATCTGACCGTGGGAGCAGCCCCAGGACTGATACCACGACAGTCAGTATTGTCCTGAAGGATGTCAATGATTTCATTCCCAYCTTTGAGCTTTCCCCCTACTCTGTGAACGTCCCCGAGAATTTGGAGACGCTCCCAAAAGTTATCCTTCAGGTGGGTACATATATTTATTCAGCAATAAATGTGTGTCTCTGACCATTATTGGCATGCCTACATGGTATTAATACACAGTGTCCTTCCTTCAAAATTAAAAAGGGGCAAAGCAGTGCAAAAGTTGCCTCTTGGCTTTAATTGAATTTGCAGTCTTTGTTGGCTTCTTTTCCTTTTTGTATGTATGGGTTTTTTTCTTACCAAAAGTTAATATTCTTCTTTGGGGTTCTGTTTGTGTTTTCCCTGCCTATCCTCACACCTCCACTGGGACTTTGAGAGTCTGCTCTATCTTCTCATCTCATTCTCAACTTCCATGCAACAAATCTCTCAATCTGGTTGTTGCCTACATGGGATGATGCTGTGTGCCAAATATTGAGAGAGAGCTAAATGGAATCTGACAGAAGGACGTGCAGTGCTTGCTCTCATACAGAGCTTAGTCTGTACCGGGTCATTTGTATTGAGCCCCAACACAGTTTTACTGTATTTACACTTGAGAAAAATAAATAATCAACTATTTAATATTTTCAAACTATGCTTTTTAAATCCACCACCACTGTGCTAAGTATTTTTTTTAATTACAACTAATTTATACTTGCAGCATTTGCATTAATTCAACCCATTAATTTGGATTATTATCATAGAGAACGCTTCCTCTATCCCAATATAACGTTACAGTCTTTGATATCTGTTCCGTTTGCATTGCTTGTGCAGGTTGTGGCAAGGGACGACGACCAGGGGCTGAACAGCAAGCTGAGCTACGTGCTGGTGGCTGGCAATGAGGAGGGAGCCTTCACCCTGTCGGGCAGCGGAGAGCTGCGCCTGGAGCGCAGCCTGGACCGGGAGGCCAAGGAGCAGTACCTGCTGCTGGTCACAGCTGCTGATGCGGGTGAGGCATCCAGAGCTTCTCTTCTGCTGAGCTCGTGCGGGAAACATCACATTCTGGACAGAAMACAAATGTTTTCGTGGTGGTCTGGAACTTTAGCGGGTGGAGGTCGGGTAGTTGTGTTCAATGGGGATGTCCGCGGGGAGAGCTGATGAGGCTTACCTGATGTCAAAGGGAATTTGGTTTCTGGGAATCAGGATTTTRTTCCTAGGTCCAGTTGTCTGCTGTTGGTAGTGCTCGCTACAGATTTAGGTAGGTGGATTTTTGCCCTGCAGTAATAAGTGGTCCTACCTAAATAATAAGAACTTYATGCATGACTACAAAAAACCTATTTAAACAGCAATAGAACCCTGTATAATGTTGGCATCACAAATGTGCAGAGGTCACATCAGTGGCCAGAAAACAGCTATGGACTACTCAGTTAATCTTACTGAAATCTTAGCCCTGAAAAGAAATAAGAGTTTGCATTTCAGTATTTTAATATTCTGCTTTGCTCAGCATCCAGTCATATCTTTGCACCACAATACCAAATGTATTCCAAGTTCTTTCATTTAAGACAGGATGTGAAGTCTTGTTATGAAGATTAATTGCACTTTCACTTGAGGTGTCCAAGCCCAAAATTTTGGTTTCAGATTTTGGTGTGAGTATTATTAACAAAGACATCCTGCATCATACTTTGGACTGATCTCTGGTCTCCCATGGTTTGATGGATTTAATTTACTGCAGAACTTGTTCCTGCTTTCTARCAGTAAAAATAGAAGCAGAGCCGACTTGTTGACAAGTGAATACAGTTTTGTTTTCTGCCATGCTGTGTGCAGTATCTTGTGCCAGTGACAGCAGCTATGGCTTGTATTTTCCTATTGCAGCAGTGCTCAGGTATTCCACAGTCTGAGCACAGCTGAAGCTGAAAAACACCATTTTAAGGCTTGAGGTATCATTTGTCTTGTGCTTTGGCTAGAGRTAACTGTGTGCTTTATGGTTTTTACACTGGCTTTCTATTACTCTGTAGCCTCAAACTGCTCACTTGTGACTTGGACTCGCTTGGGCTTGGATGTCCTTATGTTCCTTCAGAAGCTGAGGCTGGATTTGTCTTGCTGTCTCYTTGGTCTCTCAGTCCAAGCTGGCAGAAGTCAATGAGGGCTGTGCAGAGCAAAACACCCAAAGACTGAGCTGATAAAAGTGGTGTCGTGCAGCCAGCAATTATTGATTGTCCTTCTTGGAAGAGGGAGGGGAGCAGAACTCAGCTGAACCCCACGCCTAGCACTGTGTGTAACCAAGAGTTTGACCAGAGCTCAGGCTTTACAYGGGCTCTGGTTCCTAAAAACCACACACAATCCAGGAGATTTAACCAACAGTTGAATCCAGCGCTCCCAAATGAAAATATTTACCTGTGTTGGGAGATCTCTGAGTTTCAGGTAGTCCAGGGAGACACTAATACAGGAACTGTGCATGGGACCTTTGCCATGAGTGGCTAACAAGAACAGCAGCATGTTTTATGAGTTCCTGTGTGTTTAAACMTGTAGGTATCGCACTGATTAAACACTTCGAAACTTCCTTTTTAGATTTGCTATGTTCTTTAAAGCTAACTCACAAGTTCCCATGCCCTCCTGTCAGTGTTAAAATGTACTGGCAAATGCGTTCAGCAGCAGCTGTTCAGTAGYAACTTCAAGCTAAATGTAACTGCTCTACTGTGCTTCAGTTTGCAACCTGACTAATCCACAGCTGGTGTCATTTGGGATAATTTTCAGCCAGGGTGGTGAATAACATTAGCTGTCATCTTCTGGTTGCACTGAAGACTTGTTCTGAATTCATACCAGCAAGGAAAACATTGAAAACTATGCTGGTCATGATGTATCTAAATCACAGGAAAGTGGAAGTCTTCAGTAGAAATCAGTGGTAAAACTTGATTTCATGCAAGTGGGATGGGAACCTTAGGCACAGTAGATATCCAGGTGGTACCACACTGGCTGCTGCTAGTCAGTGCTTGTTTCATTAAATGATGTATTTCCTGCCACACTAGCAAAAAAGGTGGGAATGACACAATCTTGAAATGGATAATACAAGCACTAGGAGTATTTATGTTCTTGAGCAGCTGCTAAATGTTTATAAAAGAAACTCTCCCAGGCATGTCCAGCTCTTTGCCTAACATAACCATTTCTACTGAGTCTCTTAGTTTGTGTTTGTTTGATAATTCCTAGTAAGAAGGATTTTGCATACAGACCATTCATCCAGAAATACTCATGCAAAACAGGTAGGGAAGCAGTGCCTCACAAAGTGTTGTARAAAGCAGACTTGTCTGAAATTGTCYACATCCATATTATATTTGAAAACGAGTCAAGGAGAAGGTATTATCCTTTGCACTTTGAGGTTGGCTTTGATTAGCTGTAACAAACAGTCTTTCAAGTAGTCTTTAGCAGCCCACAGAAGAGTCTTGCCATATATGGTGCATCTGATTTAAAGGTTTGGGGGTTTTTTTACAGATAAAAATCATGGTGCACATCCAGATGCAGTTAACTCAKGAAAAGTCCATCAAGAGCAAAATACTGTCTGTCCAGCCCTCTTCCCATTTTTCTTAGTGYCTGCATCTCAATTTTTATAGGCTGCACTGACTGGTTTGAAACATTCAGAGATGATATCCTGCTCCTAAAGAAGTCTAGGCCAACTCTTCCTGTTCTTTCCAGGAAGCAGACACAATMCATACTTAGAAGCACCCTTAGACATAAGAACTAATATATTCCCAATTTAGTTTTGGCTGGCTTCCTGGTCTTCTTATCCATAATCAAGGATTTCTTGCTTTTCTTACGTTTATTTTCGCTTCATCAAGTTGYGACTGTGGATTCTTGCTGTGTTACYTTAGCCTGTGTAAGGGAAGCTGCTGGAAGAAGGATGACTTGTAATTTTTCATTATTTTTATCTCGAGGTGTCCATTCAGTGCACCTCTATAGATTTACAGCATGTTTTGGCAGCAGATAGGCTGAGTTTAACAGTAAGGGAAGGATTAGGATGTGGTAAAGTGGGGAGCCAGCGGGGCTGCGTAGGGTAGAGTGCCTGTGCCCTCAGGGATCTCTGTGCTCTTCCACTGCACACAGGAGTGCTGTCCCAGAGCAGATCTTAGCCCTGRGCATTTGAGACCTGTGAGTTATGAAGAGCTGAGCTGCTCATAAGCACTGGGGATGGGTCAGGTGGGAGACTGCCAGTGGGACCCCGTGCCCCAGCAGTGGAAATGCGGGCGGTTGTTGAAGAAGTGCTTCCCCAAGCAAGGGCTCCCTCAGGCCCAGGGAAGTCAGTCATCATCTATGCACTGTCCTGGCTCTGGCCCAGCTATTCCTTGGCCTTGGCTGCTAATCTTCCACCCGCTCCTCAGGGTGGATCACGGGTTGGTGGAGAGTCTTCCCTGCGTGCTGGGGGAGGGARAGGACAGACAGAACAACTTCTGGGACTCAGCTCAGTGATTTGTGTCCGTGCAGCCTGCCTCGTGCCCAGTTTCCAYAAGGCAGGCTGCACAAAGGGTTTTGATTCCTGCCTTGGTTTATCATCACTCTTCCCTCACTTCTGCACTTCCACCGTGCTCTCACTGCAGCTGGGCATTGGATACTCRGCCGCCGCTCTAGGCAGGGGGGATTTATGAGGACACACAGAGCATCCATCACTGAGAACATTCAGCATCTTCCAGAGCTGTACACCTGTGGCTTTGGTYGAGAAATAGGACATAATTCAACGCCAAAGCTCAGCCATCCCAACTGAGAGACCCTCTTGCAGCTCAAGCTGTAAGACCAGAGTGCATGAATTATAAATACAGCGACAGRCAAAGTGATGGACTGTGGAGTAACAGGATAGTGTTTGGATTGCAGATGCTGCCCCAGAATGTCTGCTAACATAAACGCCAAGAAACCTACACACAACTATTTGAATGTGTCTTCACGGGCCTGCTTCTACCACATAAATCTGTTCTGCTTTGCTGTACCTTTCTTCATGGCAAAATGGTTGGGAAAAGAGACTTTCTGCCTTTTTTTTTTTTTTTCACCCCATCTGGTGGGGATGCGGCACTAGGTAAACATTCAGCTCTGGCAGCATGACAAGAACTGGTGCAGCTGCTTTTATCATCCGTGTCTTTAACTCTTTGAGCAATTTTCTGGACAAATGTTAGCATTCCAACAGTCCTCCTCCTTTTATTTATTGATTGCAGGGATGTGGAGTAGCACATCTGGAAACCTGCTCACTGCCCAGGACTACTGTTTAAATAAACTGCAGCCACCATCTCTTGATTAGGTTGGTCAGAATGGCACATTGCCACAATAAAACCAAAATCAAATTGTGATGTTTYTAATTAGAAGCTGTGTTCCTGTGTTTTGGGTTTTTTTTAAATTTCATTTTCTTAAATAACCTCTTTACTGATCTAGATAAATAGTCCTGAAAGAAATGAATCAGTGAACTGCTTATTGTATTTAGTTAGCTGTTCTTTGTATACATCCCTGGCCTGGATGAACAACAACCATATGTTTTTTCTTTAGGAAATGTTGGTCCCCAACTTATGCATTCTTTCCTTCAAGAATGTAGGAGGGAGACCAAGCAGAGAGGTTATATCCTTCTGAGGAATTCTCTTCTGAGCTTGGCTTTTGGTTCCCTTCAATCCTAAAATCAAATGCAAAATGACAGTGCAGTTGTGTTGGTTTTTTAACACATTTCAAGATATTTCCCAACAACAAAAAGGACAGCTGTATTTTCTAGTAATGTTTAGAAAGTCTTAAGACTCAACATTGTGTGAGATTTAACTGGCTAGACTTAAAGGCATTTGTACTCATCCTGTTTCCTTAGCAGACACTGTATTTCTACTTAACACAGAACCTGCAGTGTGAAAAGGTGGTGTCTGAAAGGAATGAATATTATTTTTTAGAACAAATTTAGCTATCTTAAAATTTTGCTGCTGTCAAAACAAACAAGCAACTCACTTATTTCAGCTAGAGATGTTCTGTTTGCCAGGTTTTCTGTGCAATATCTAAATACACCCATTGCTGAGGCTGTGGGGAGCTGAATGAAGCTGATGTCTGCTCACCTTGGTGCTTAGCAGTTGACAGAAGGATTGCTCTCTTCTGTGGCCTTGTTTTATGGCACAGCTGTTTCAAAATGAATTTTGGGTTCTGTCCCAGCTCCATTTATTTCCTTGTATTCATGGAAACTCTTCCTTGTGTCAGTGCTGTCTGCTCTAGCCTACTTGTAGTGGTTTTCTCTTTCAGTGGCTTTATTATTTTTGCTCTTTTAATACTGATACTAAAACTGTTGATGCAGTAGTTCTGCCTGATTTTTTAAATTTGTTTCTAAATGGCACCTTGAGAGAACTGAGATGGTGCCACTCCTCAATGAGTTCACATTGTCTTACCATCCTCTAAAACCAGGAGACAAGAGAATTGAGAGTGGCATTTGGTGGTTGTGGCAGTCGGATAGCAGGGTCTTGCCCTATCACAGAGCCTAGAAACTGTTAGCACTTTGACTTYTTTCCCTGGAAGACAAAAGCTCCAAAAGCCATTTAGGAAGAGAGCTTGTGGCCGAGTCAGTCCAACATCACCTGAGGAGTTATTGTCAGGGAAGAGAGCATCGCAGTGGCTGTGGGATGTGACATGTTTCCTCCCCAAAGGAGGTGAGGGCTTTAGCCCATCCCCTCAGAGAATCACCCCCAAGGTGCACAATACAGCCCCTGAATGGCATTTGAGGCATTTAGTCCTTTGTTTGGACTTTAAACTTCATTATTGAAGCACTGTTTTCTATATMGTCCAGCAAGAGCCTCTGAGCTAAACCCAAGCATAAAAGTTCCTCTGGGGTGGGGTGCAGGAGAAACTTATATTCAGGCTGGCAATGGGCTCAGGCTGGCCAGCTCAAGCTGAAATATCTGTGAAAACAATGAAAGATTTTCACTCAGATTAAAATAACGCATAGCACTTTGTTTTCAAACCAACTCAAACTAGTTTCGGGGAGAAATAACCGGGTATAGCTCTTAAAAAAAAAATCCAGATTAATTTATTTAAACTGGAAAAYAAGCAAGACTATAATGTTTAATACTTTAAAATGTCAAATTAGGAAGAATTGTCTGTTTTTCAGTTTGCAAGCTGTTGCACTTCCTCCCTTACGTCTTCATTCATCCACCTTGCTCTGATTAGTTTGGAAGCTCTACATCAAACTTAATTCTCAATTGTTCTTCTGCTTACCTCACTTGCCTGTGAAATTCTATTTCATATCTGCTAATGAGATCTCTGAATGTAATCTGTTTTGCAGAAGAGTACTTGGAGTAGTTGTTRAGCAGTTTATCAGCCTTTGAGAAATACTAAGATTTTTCCAGCCTTGGTGATCTTAAACCGTTTTTTAAATTAAACATTACACCTTATAAATTGTAAGTCTGCTAGCTCAATCTTCAAATACAAAGCTACAATTTCAGGAAGCCTTAATTGCAAGGATAAAACAAGTAAAACATGCACATATGGCCTGAACACTTAGCCTGCTGGTTAATCTTCTCTATTTATACAGGGTGTTTTTAAAGCGTAATTCAAAATTGAGCATTACAGGAATTTTCGCTGTGATATTCAGAAGTCACAAGCTGTCAAAAATTACCTTAGTCAGCAGCCCCTGCAGGAGCCAGCTTCTCTTTTTTTTCTGTTTACAGCAGTAACTTACAACAAGGAGGAGTAATTTGGTGGTTTTAAGAAAGTATTTTTTTTAATGGCTCTGCCTGAGTTGCAGTTCCACTTCCTTTCAATCTCACTTCTGCCACCAGAGGCCTTTGGGTGGCACACATGGCCATGCCCACTCTTTTTGCAGGCACAGGGAGATTATAAAATGATTTGGGAYGGAAGGGACCTTAAATCTCATTGAATTCCAACCTGCTGCCGCAGTCAGGGGCACCTTCCATTAGACCAGGTCACTCCAAGCCCCACCCAGACTGGCCTAGGACACTTCCAGGGATGGGGCAGCCACAGCTTCCCTGTGCCAGGGCCCTGCCACCTTCACAAGGAGCAATTTCTTCCTTGTACCCTTACAACCTGTCATGTGCCACGATTTTTATGACCATTAAGTTCAGAATTTTCCTYAATTGTTCTGATTTTGAAACATTTGGTAAAGGCAACTTCTTCTTGCTCTGGAAATAAATGCATTTCTGGCTAAGAAATGTGCAGTTATATACGCGTGAGATTGTTGAACATCTTGAAGCTGTGCTAAGWATATATTATACTTTATTGCATGGGKTTTTTCCTCAGTCTGTGTCTGTGTTCCTGTAGGTCTGTAACAGTGCTCCAGCTTTGTTTTTTTTTACCTCTCTGGGTTAACAGCTGCAGGAAACTGCTCCTGATCAGAGGAAGAAAACAGGGATGGCGAAATGTGTATATACACCAGAGGCTTTAAAATTGCCTCTCTGTGTGCCTGCGACTCCTGTTCTTTCAACAGCATATTGCATTTCTTGCAATGTGAAGTTGCCCCTGTCCTGAAGCTCCAAAGCTTAATGAATTCATAGGATGCAGTYAGTCAGGAGTTTTAGTATCCAAATTTCAAACCCATGTGCATAAGGCCAGATGAGAGATCCCATTGTGTTGTCACTGTTTTGGGACAGAGTTTTCTTTTGCCCTCTCAGAACAGGTGTGAGTTTCTGTGTACATGCACCAGCCTAAGTGTGGCTGGATGTGCTGTTGCTTGAACAAGGTTGGGCTCTGGTCTAGTCAATAATTTATTATTTTGTTTTCACTTTTTATGTTCTCAGATTTAGTTCTGTTTCCTCCCAGCTTATTTAGGCTACTCGATGGAGGTTGATATTCTCTTTTCTAATACCTGATGTAGTAAAGAAAGTTCCTGGTTTTGTTTTTTTTTCCTTATTAAATAATCCTTGCAAAAGTACAGATYTGTCCAACTCTCAATCTATTCCCTTGGTTTTTGAAGTTCAAGTTCTGTTAAATCAGCTTTGGGATCAACTACTGCTTTGTGCCTAACTATGAGATGAACTCAAATTTGACACACTCAGAAATTTTGAAAATCTGAGTTTCCTGCGTGTCTCATTCAGTCACCCACTGAACTGATCGAGAGTGCGGATTGCTTCTAACTGTTTAAAATCTTTTATTAGCCACTTGTTTCAGCTTTTGTCTCAAAATAATCTAGGTTCACCGGTTTTTTTAAGACTTAGCATGACAGCCTGTGGTGAAAAATTGAGTAAGAAGAAAACAACAGTTTCTTCTTAGTTCAGTCAACATACGCAGCTAGGACAAATATTTGTGGTGCAATCTTGTAGAAAGGACTACTTTTTCTCTTTTCACAGATGCAGTTTCTTCTGTGTTCTTGGAAAAATAAGTTAAAGTCATCCATGTTCCAAATGAAGCCTTGTGTGCACTAGAAATGCAAAGTGTAATGCAGGCTAGTTGCAWTTTCACTTAATGTAGCTCTGTGTTTATTTTAAAACTCACCAGCTGAGTGAGGCTCAGCACACTCCRTCTGCATTGAAATGCATTTAGAAAGATTGGCCGCTTGATTGTGAGAAAGGCCTTGTTTRCTTGAGTGAAAAAGTTAATTCTCTGTGATAACACATACATCTCCTAGTCCTGGGACTCATTCACTGAGTGTTTGACTGGAGAAGTGAAATCCGCTTTGTTGCAAAGCAACGCGTTTCACTGAGGCAAAAATTCCATTTCTGTTAAATCGCTTTCCAATTTTCAGGATAATGATGTGTTTAATTTACCACAAAACATGGTAAACYTCTTGCAGGAGGAGTCTTGAGTAGTCATTTAGATTCATTTTATTTAATTTTAATACTTTTTTTTTTTCATTTTAGTGAAATGTATCTGTTGGGTTTTTGCTTAAGTTTATTGTTAGTTTTCTAGCACGTGATTTTGATATTTTAATGCTGGCAAAAACTTCTGAGGTCCTGGTTTCTGAAAGGAATGATGGTTTTACTATCTGGCGTGCTAAGCATGGTGCAGACAGGACCTAGAAACCATTAAGGCTTCAAACAATATGTGGATGGTGTGCTGGACACATTCTCCTATTTCTGATTTTTGCTGTGAGCCAAACAGCACCATGCAGCCGAGATAATTTCCAATAGCATCATCTTTTCCTGAGCTTTCTTGAAGCACCTAAATGGCTTTGCAAGTTTCCTTTCATGGCTTTTTTTTGCTGCTCCAGTGCACTAAGTGCTCTGATCGTTCGCTGGTCACACAGAGTGGTGTGGAGAGCTGAACGTGTACCAGAGCAGACACTGCCACTTATTTTGGGGGATCCCAGGGAGCCCAAACAGCTCACCTTCCCCATTCCCCAGAACGAGGGACAGGCTCATGGGGCCTGGTGCTCTCTTCTTCCAAGGCTGCATGGATGGACCAAGGCAGAAGGGAAAACAGGCTTTAGGTGCATCTCTTGTGGGTGACTGTGCCTTTGAAGCATCAGCACAAGTGAGGGCAATGAGTGGCTCATGATGAGTTCATCCAGAAAGGTGTATTGACCTCTCTTTGCTGGTTATCCAGCATTTGAAAAGCAGAGGTTGTCAGGTTAAATGGTACTTCTCCCCACCATCACCTTCCTGTATTGTTTCCTTTCTTCTGTTTGAATTACTGYGCAGAGCCAACATTTTTCATCCCCGTTCCATCTCCTTGTTCAGGAAAGGAAAAAATTGAGAGTGCTTGTTACAACTTTTAAAGTAAAAAATTACAAATATCATCATGTTTTTTGTGGTGATCAGCCTCAAGCAAGCATGGGTGAATGGAGCAGAAAACCTGCTCGTAGCTCTTTGCCAGCCCCAGTTCCATCTTGCTGGGCCAAGAGACATCCTGCCCACGCTGCTGCCTGCCTGACCCACATTCCCCATGGCTGTTTGCTGTGTCACTTCCCCAGTGTCCCCTGCAGAGAGGGGAGCCACAGCCCAGTGCTGGCCCAGCCCAAGGTGGCCTCTCATAACCTCTCTCTCTGTAACTCATCCTCCACCACAGGCTCCCCAGGTCTGCTCCTTCTCTTCATCCCCAGACACATGTTTACTTGCAGATGTAAGCAAAAAAGCTGAAATTTTTGGAAGAGCATCCGTGGGAAGCAGTTTTCCCCCTGAACTCAGCGTTGCTATTTTGACACTATCCCAGGTTAATCTCTATTTCAGCAATGACGTGTGTGGAYGTTTGTGGGACTGTCTGCTTAGTGTATAGGTACAGCTGCCACCTAGGAAATAAACTGTGCAGTTCACAGAAACAGACCTCAGCACGCAGAGATGGGAAATTCACAATTATAATGACAATAATATATGCATGGCACCATCTTATAAATTTTAAAGATGTGATACTCACTGAACGGGAACAGACAATTCARTCTCTCCCATTTAGTTCATATGGTCAGTTTTATGTTCTTTCATTATTCATCATTTGGTTCCTTCACTCCTCCATCCTTCTAGAAAACTCTTTTTCCAACTTGGATATTCTAAGACTGTGAGATATAGTATTTTGGGATTTGGRAAAAAAAACCCACTAGAGAAATGCTCTAAATGAGGAGTGTCTGACAAAGAAATACTGGCTGCTTCTGCTGAAAAATCATAGAAATTTTTAATGTAAGTTCACTAAGGGAAAAGTGTATGTTTCTTTGTGGCTTTAGCCCTCAGGGCTGTTTTTTAAAAGTACTCAGAGGCTTGTGTGGCTGTGTACAGCAATTTTAGATAGGTTGTAACAYGGCTGGTTTATTAAGAGTGGTTTGGGGTCATCTCGTGTGTTTGGCTAATATTGCAGAACTTACACTGAATTTACTGCAGTTATTTATGCAAAATATTAAAATAGRGGTGATGCTCTACCGTAATAAGAATTAAGTGACTTGGGGAAGATTTGCTATTGAAGCAAAACTAAGAAATCTGGGAACTCAGCCTGACTGTGGAAACTACTTCTCTCACCACAAATATGACATGTACATTTTATGAAACCTGCTTATTACCAAGGGCCAAATTCTGTGGTCCTTATGCAAGCACAGCTTTCTCTGGAAGTTCACTGAGGACGGTAGAATTTGGCCCTGAGCTATTTCTTTTCCATATGAAATTACTTCATTTGTAATTTCCTCTTCTTATATTTCTCAGTAACTGCAGAAATGTGASCTAGTCATTTAATTTCGACTGAGTAAAAGCTTTGAGGACTCTCTGTGAAATTGCAACTTTGTCTTTTGGTGAAATAGAATAAAGGATTAAATTTGTGGACGTGATATTTTACTTAGAGGGAAAAAAACCCCATATCTGGATAACTACACAGACAGGAAACCAATGTAAATACGTGAGTTTTTCCATCCAAGTAAGATGAGAAAGGTTTGGGGTTTGGAACTGAGGAGCTGTGACTTGGGGTGTTACAAACAGCTGAATTAAAATGGGACTTCTGGGATGTCTCTGTGAGCACTGTGCAGCCCCAAGCCAACGCTGATGAGGTCTGGGTTGCTTATGTTACCCCAGCCAGTTGTGTTGGTGTGGAGCTCAGCCTTGGCTGGTGAAGCCCCTTCCCTGAGGCTGGCACGAATGAGCCTGCGCTGCGCTGCACGGTGCCTCACAGACACTTCCAGGGAGGAAGGGGAACTGGAGAATGAGGGACTGGGGCATGRGGCAAAGGCTGGGATCTAAAGGCACTGCCACCTCTGTTCGTTTTTGTGACTAAACCCAYGGTGTGAATTTTCTGGCCTTGGCTTTGTCGTAGCAAATACATTTGAAACAGCGAGTTTCAGGTTTTTAGCTGTGAGTTAGCTTTCTTTTCCAGGCTGAATTGCATTACTGATGCTCTTTGAATGTGACTTACCCAAGATTAATTTCTGAATTATATATAAATTGTTTAATCAGCTGCAAAACTTTACAACTTTCAACCTTTCATTTCATTAGCTGCGAGATGAATGTCAATAAAGTGCGTTTGGAAGGCCAGAGCTTGATGACACRCGCAGCAAACGCCGCTGAGGACTCTCTTTCCTTTAATGCAGTAATAATAAACACTTCACAGGCAATATTTCAGCAATCAAGAACACTTTTGCAGGCTTTTCTATCTATATGTGTTTGGCTAAATGACAAAATCGTGAGTTAAAAGAAAAAAAAGGCTAAAAAATGAGTCAGACTTATTGCCTTAATGTAACCTTCCTGGCTGAAAGCGTATTAATTGGCAGAGTGAATTACCTCAGAGCRGAGCAGAGAAAGGCCTCTATTGTGTGATGTGAAATCTATACTCCTTGGCTTGCACGTTCTTTCCTCGGCGTCGTGATCCTTCCCCTCTGATCAGCAGCCTCCAAGCCCAGCCTTGTGAGATTTATAACACCTTTCAATTGGAAGCTCTGTCATTCAGCCCATTTGGGCATTAAACCACGTTGCTGCAAAGCATTTTGTGGTGAAAAATCCTCCTGCCCGTGCTGAGGCTGCTCTCAGCTTCTTCCCGCCTCGCTTCTTCATCCTTCAAGAGTTAACGTGTGGGAAAATGGGTTGCTGTTTCTCCTTTTATGTACGAACTTTGTGTTTGGAGCCCTTGCCAGGAGCAGATGAGAGCCGAGAGCAGAGCCTGCCTCCTTGCCAGCCCCAAGGCTGAGCTGCAGCAGTAACCTTGGATAGCAGCGACCCAGTCCTGGGCCGGGCTGGAGGGACTGGGGCGGTCGCGCGGGGCGGCCTGCGTTCCATCAATGACAKCTCCGTGCAATGTGCCTGCCTCGCGGCAAGGACTCCACCAATCCCCAGCCCAAAGCGTTTCATTAGCCTCGCTTTATCCCAGTCCAGCCAGTGCTGAACTGGAGAATCTGAGATGGAAGGGGAAAGCAATGCAATCTTGGGTAAAACAGGAATGGTTGCCATCTGTCTTTTGAGTAAAAGTGGCYGTAACTTAAGTGTTTCATGCTCTGCTATCACTTCTTCCTTCTCTTTCCTAYGTACTCAAAAAAAGGAATGATCCCTTTCCTCCAGGGGAAGAATTTGGTTAGCAGGAGATGTCTTGCTGATTCTTGGCTGAAAAGAAGCGTAATGAATGGACTGACAAAACTAACATGAACTTGTAAAAGTCTTCATTGTCTTTTTTTTTGGATTTGACAAAGGAAAAGCCGAAGAGGACAAACACTGAGAGATTGCACATGAATAAACATGCTATTTCATGCTCCTTGCTGCTCATCAGAGTTAACTTTAGAATAACAAGGAGGATGAAAGCCCTGGGTTAAATAAGTTCAGCCTGATTTCCCGTAAGCCAGTATCCCATTGGAGCGAGCATTATTTGCTGCTATAGATGGTTGCTTCTATGGAGAGAATGAGTCTCAACAGGGCTGGAGGTTCACTGCAACCTTCTCACCCGCTCCCAGAAGGTCTCCCCAGGTCAGGGTGCGACCGGCAGTGGAAAAGCCGCGCGGAAAGCTGGGTTTTGCCACTGTTTCCACTCTGTTTGTTCTGCGGGTGAATAAATTGAGGGCTGGAGTCTTCACGGCTGTCAGCGTGCCACCTTTGAAGGTCTTCTTGCAGAGGAATAGGAAAGTCAACCACATCTTCAAATTGGTCCTAATTGTTACAGGAAGGCTTTCTGAGCGGTTCCAAGACCATCTTTTTCCACTGAGCTTGTATTACAAAATATTTCTGGAATTAGATGGAGCAAGAAAAATAATAACTTTTTTTTTGTGTCTTTCTCAACTTGTACTTTATGTCAAGATGACTTTGAAACAAACCTGACCCTGTCCTCTGTGTTGAGCTGGCTTCCYTGCTCTGTGAACTGTGACACGCTCAAGCGCTCGGCTCCAAATCGGGGCTGGCAGAGCTCTGATTAGCATGCTGGTGTTTGTAACCTCTAGCACTTTGTACCCCCCCTTTCCCACAGGATCTCCTGCCCTCACTGGCACTGGAACCATTGCTGTCACAGTGGATGATGTCAATGACAACGTCCCCACGTTTGCCTTTAACATGTATTTTGCCACTGTTCCGGAGGATGCTCCCACGGGGACAGATATTTTGCTCGTAAACTCCTCGGATGCTGATGCTTCTACAAATGCWGTTATTAGGTAGGTCGATTACTGTTGCTCCATGTAACACTGCCTCAAATCCTGCCTGAAGATCTTTTTCCCCAGTGTCCATCACCAGCGTGCCCTAAAGCTGTAAGACAAAAAATAGAACAGCTTTGTGCGTGTAACTAAATTACTTGGGCAAAATCTGTCTTTTTGTTGCTTATAGGCTTTTAGAGTTWTATTGAGGACAAATAGAGTTGTGGAGTTATTTTTTTACTGAGTGAAAAGCAAGCTAGTTTAATTTGCAGCTGCACCCACTACCTGCCTTGCTGCTGCATTCACACCTTTTGACGTGGTGAGCAATTTTCACTGAAAGCAAATGTGCTCCTTGAGTAAAACTTTGGTCAGTTAATGTCTTCAGTTTAGCATGAAAATTACCCAAGGTAAATCATAAAGCTTATGCCACTCAGAAAAACAGTAAAAAGTTGGAATTTGGCAGTTCTGCGCAGGGCTCAGTTGATGGAACTTAACTGGGAACTGGGCTGCACACTGGCCGTTCCCAGTTCCACAGACAAGAGTAATGAAGATGCTGAGTGGCAGTGACAAGCTCAAGATTATCCACTAAGGACAGATACATTGCCAATGGAATGCAAAGCAAATTTATATTGGTTCTTAATCCTACCACGTTTTACTATTGTGGCTGCAAACATCACTGTTTTCAAATTCACAAAGCAAGATATAAAAGTAGCTTCCTTGTTTACCTTTGTTAGWTCACCTCAGTTCCTTCTTCAAAGAGCAAAAGAATACCACTGTGTCGCTTTTTTTAAAAGGAAGTCATATAAAACAGAACTACGTTGTGGCAAAACACTGTCTCCAAAATACTGAAATATTTTCTTTCCAGCTAGCTACAAGCCAGAAATAGAAGCTTGACATCTAGACATCTTTAGATATTTGAAAATCATCCAAAATTACCATTTATTAAATTGTGAAACAATCAAGCTTTTAATTCTGTTCACTCATAGTCTAAGAAACTATTTCTGGCAAGCTCCTTTATAAAAAAAAAGAATTCCATGCAGAGCATGAATGACTGTAATGATTGTGTCCCATAATCAGAAACTATCAGAGTGCTCTTGGATTTCTTTAGTGTGGTTAAATTGCTTTAATATCTCTGCCATTAGTCTTTGTCATTCACTCAGTACTGCATCATAGAATTAGTTGATAAAAATATTTTTTCCCTTCATAAGTAGCTATTAAAACATTGTTTTCAGGTTTTGTTTTACACTCTTCAGGCTCAGGAACAGACTTTGTTTTTCTTGGACAGAATTTGTCCAGATTCAGCATTTAAAGTAGATTTTAAAGTATGGCTGGTATTACAAAAGTGGTGAAAGCCAGAAAGAGCAGAACATGTATGGTCGTCTTGTCAGAGGTGCTGAGCACTCAGAACTCCTTTTCTGTCATGTCAGAATCGGTTCAAAATTAAACCTTTGGTTTCCARTAGGGATATTTAAAGTCCTTGGCTAACATTTTCATGCAAAATCAAAAAATGTGCTGTGTTTTGAAAGAAGTTTCTGCAAAGCTGTCACCTGCCCATACGTGCCAACTCTTGTTCTCCTGTTTCTGGTGATGACCTGTGAAGTCATTAAAGGAGGGTGATGGGTTGCAAATGGCAATGCACACTTGAGCAGTCCTGTTAGASACAGTAGACATAAGAGTCARAAGGCCACATTTTAAGYGTTTGGATCARATTCCTTTTATGCCACTTGCCGCCWTTAGAGTTTCAAGGGTTTTTTGSTTTTGCTTAGTTTTTTTGGGGTTGAGTTTGGATTTTTTTGCACTTGTGTTGAGACACATGTACACTGTCCAGTTGGTTTGCATGCAGGTACAATTCAGAATATCTTATGACAAATCTARTATGTCTTTATTATTTCCTTTAAAAAAATTAAAAAATCATGGTATCTTTCCAGTGCTAACATGTGGAAACGCAGAAAAGAAAGTTTCTGTCTCTGCAATACCCCACTCAGGGTTAAATCACTGCAAATCACAGATGAAATGTGCCTGGTGCTGCTGTTTAGGGAGATCTAAGTGGTGCTTTAGGCTTTGTGCACATTCTTTCTATTCTAGGTGCACATTGCTATGGCTGGAGAATAATTGCATATGGCCATCACATTATATCATAATTAAGCAATTAAAGCATGCTCGTGGCGTTGTGCAGAGATTAATGACTGAGCAGGAGAAGTTGCCACAGCTTATTACACAGGCTGGCTCTCAACCCTCTCAGTGCAGCTTCTGGGCTGTGTTATTACTGCTGTCATAACCTGTTCTGGTCTTAAAGAGKTGAAGATAGGAATATTAATCTCTTTCATTAAAGCCACTTTATTCTGAGTYTTTCATAGAATCATACCTCAGAAGAGCTGCTGCTGTGCTGTAGCAGAGGAGCAGTGCTAACCACAGCTGTGTTGGGTTATGATATTGAATATCAATAGTTAATTTGAGCCAGTTTTTGTTTCCATTGTTTTCTCAAAAATCCATTGGCTGAATTATTAAAAAATGTAATATTTACCAAATACCTTTAAAAATACATCTTTGAGATTCCTGCTGTATGARCACAAGCTGGATAAGCATTCCAAGAAAGGGGACAAACTGTGGTAGAAGGTCAGAGGTAGCCCCTACAGCAYGCCTGCAGTGAGCACACAATCAGTTCTTATCAGATCACGTGGGGATGTGTGCACACACAAACACACCCAGCAGTTTGAGGGTTAAACTCTGCTCCCAGTTAGTCTCAGTTAACAGAGCTCTGTGGTTACTAATTTGCTRTGAATTGCTATAAATTCACATTGAAATCTTGAACAGCAAAACTAAGTATCAGGAAACAATATGGATGTTAAATGTTAATTTTATTTTGTAAAGCTGTCATAATTTTATTTWAAAAAGTACTTTTGTATTTTCTAACTATATTCTGCAGGTTCAGTTAAGAGGTACATCAGCCTTTTGGAGTAACAGTTAATGCATTAGCCCAGGGAATCAGCACTAGAGGATGCCTCCAGTAGGCAGTTTTGAGAGTATGTCCAGTGGTATCTTTCAAATATTCAAAGGTTCAGTCAGCTCATGTATTGGAAATCTGTGTTAAACAGCTGTGCTTGGAAATCCCCAGGAATGTGATTATGACAGGCCTTGAAATTTGAAAAAGTCAAACAGTGAAGACAGATGGAGAGTCAGATGAAAATGTGACRGTCTGTGTTGATACCCATCAGCATGGTGGTCTGAAGGGTATAGAAAATGGTTATTATCTGAATGCAGCAGGCTGCCTTTTGAAATACTAATCCAATTTTTCTCCCTTGGTTTTCCTCTCCAACAGCTACAGGCTTAGGGGCGGCAATTCCCAGTTCACCATCAACCCTTCTACGGGCCAGATCATCACCAGCGCTCTCCTGGACCGGGAGGCGAGGGAGAACTACACCCTGGTGGTGGTGGCCAGCGATGGGGGCTTCCCCAGGGCTCTGTCCAGCTCCACCAGCGTGCTGGTGGCCGTGGCTGACGTGAACGACAACCCGCCCAAGTTCCAGCACCACCCCTACGTCACCCACGTGCCATCGCCCACCTCCTCAGGTAACCCTGGCACTCCCAGAGACRGGGAATCGTGGCATGGTTTGGGTTGGAAGGGACATTAAAGATCATCCAGTAGCAGCCCATTTGCCACGG
The DNA here is from genome assembly GCA_014549065.1 of Cardinalis cardinalis. Taxonomy (NCBI): domain Eukaryota; kingdom Metazoa; phylum Chordata; class Aves; order Passeriformes; family Cardinalidae; genus Cardinalis; species Cardinalis cardinalis. Next base: position 98,408 of record JACDOX010000348.1, read on the forward strand.
GCAGGAACATCTTCCACTAAAGGAGGTTGCTCCAAGTCCCGACTCAGCCTGGCCTTAAATGCTTCCAGGGATTCTGAACACATTCACAGCAACACCTTAATGAAATGCTCTGCTGTGCCACAGAAATGTTTCTGAGATGTTTCTCTGCAGCTGTTTTCCTGGGATTTATCTTTGTGCTGCATGGGAATGAGGAAYAACAAACCTCAAGTTACTGTCCACATTTTAGCAGGTTTTTTCTATTGGGTTCCTCCCATCCAAATTCAATTATGTTCRTGTAGTTACATAAAGTACATGTCCTGTAAATGATCACCCACTCAAAAAAGTTATTATTTTGCTAGGGTTAGGAAGACAATGGCCTGTTTTTATTTCTGAAARTCTCCTCTGAGCAATTCCTAAACAGGATTTTGACAGCCTCTTCCAAAAATGCTGTGTCTATGTCAGATGTTAATTATGTTGCCTTTCCTTGAGCCAAGTGGTGAAGTAAAATAAAATAAAAGTAATCAAGCAGCAATCTTCCTTTGAGCCTACACCCAAATTAAAGATACTTCAYTCAACACAGGAGTTAATTTCTGGTTCAGCTCACGTTCCATGTTTTCACATACACACACATACATGGATGTGTGATGCCTGTGGAGAGGATTCCATGACAAATGGTTTACAAAACAAATTTTGTTTTAACAGAAAAARAGATTATTTCCATGTCTTGGATTTTGTCTCTTAATTTTAAACAATTGCAAATACTTCTCCTTTTTATGGAAGAATGAATTTGTTTACAATTCTTCTCTGTTTCCAGAACAACATTATGAAATTGTTTTATTATTGCATTGGTGAAACATCATGTAATCAGACTAGAGCCTTTGCCTGGTTGTTTTKGGGATGTTTCTTCAAATTCTTTTCATAAGGGGTACACATAAAAGATGTTTTATGGTAACATCTTTTTGGGTGCTTTTTTGTATGAAATCTCTTATAACTAGAAACCTAAGCTATGTTTACTCTGTTTTAAACTTAGCAAAAACCTAGGCATGTATCCACTTTTCTTATTTACAACTTCCTTTTCTTTTTGGTATTTTTTAATTGAGTTTAAAAAGAGGAACTAGTAATAATATTTTTTGAATACAGGAAGCACTAAAAAAATCTTCATTTCTTCCTGTCTCATTTCTCACAAGGATTTGAATACTGTTCTTGTCTAAATATTCCTGCCCCTGGAGTACAAATCACTGCACATGACAAATAGTGACATGAAATACAGTTTTAAGGGATGCTGTCAAAGTCATTCCTGCCTCTAAATGATTTTCCCTGAAGAGGTTGAAAACAGCATGATTTTTATACAAAACTGGGTGTTTTCTGAATTTTAGTAACAGTAAAACATCAACAGTGTTCTGCAAATTGGTTGGACAGTGTCAAATTTGAAAGACATATCATGCTTTAGATCTGTAATATCTGGTGAGGAAGGACACCCTGGGTTCTCCTTGCAAGTGTGCAAATGTAGAGGATAATGCAAGTGGCGCACGTACAGTCAAGCTTATTGTGAACCATAAATTCAAAAGACCTGAAAAGTCTGAGTGCAATCATGTTATTGTACTAGTGTGCAATAATTTTGTATTCCTATTTTACCAATGTGTTTTTAAAAATACAGTCCTCTATGTGCCTGTCCTGGGCATACTGTTAGAAAATTAGAAGTAAGGGGCTAGTGGGGAGAAAGAAGGAGCACCTGGGGAGCAGGAAGAGAAGGGATTGYAAGGGACAGTGGTGTAGGGTAAATATCCATGGATGCTGCCTGTTCACTTTATGTAACCTTAATAGTCCTTGAATTCCAGGGTGAAGATTTTTGTGGATTAACAAGCTAAGAGTAATTTTAAAAATCAAAGTAGCGTTCAGTCTTACTGGGTTTATGGTTTTTATTGTGTGAATGTTCTGGAAGCAGGATGCTAGGCCTCCGAAGGGCTGCAGGTCTGTTTCCCAGTTACTGAGATCTGTGTGTCCATCTCTCTAAATGCAGTGTCCTATTTTTCAACTCAACATTTTTTGGCTTCATGCATGTCTTGTGGACTCACAGACTCACCTGCCCCTTGCTGAGCTCACTTTTTTTGTGAAAAAAGCGGTTTATTTTTAGGGTAGTGTGGAAGAGCATGCTGCTCCAGGATGTGCTTCAGACTGAAAGGCTGGCATGATGTTTCTCACAGTCAGTGCATTCATTAAAGTGTTTGTTCTGCGTTTCAGGCTCATTCGTGTTTGCGGTGACTGTCACCGAYGCAGATGCCGGCTCCAACGCCGAGCTCCATTATTCCCTCGTGGGGAAGAACTCTGAGAAATTCCACATTGATCCAGCAAGGGGGGCAATCCTGGCTGCAAAACCACTGGCGGGAGAGTCCGAAGTCACCATTTCTGTTCACGTGAGGGATGGCGGCCGGTACCCCAAGACAGACTCTACCACTGTCACCGTGAGGTTTGTGGACAAAGCCCAATTTCCTCATGTTCAGGCAGAGCAGGAGACCTTCACGTTCCCTGAAAACCAAGCAGTTGGGACACTTGTCACCACCATCTCTGGGTCTTCAGCCAGAGGAGGCTCCTTGTCCTACTACATTGCCAGTGGTAACCTGGGCAGCACCTTCCTGGTGGACCAGGTGACAGGACAGCTTTCTGTCGGGCGGGCTTTAGATTTCGAGGCCGTGCAGAAGTACGTGGTGTGGATTGAGGCCAGAGACACGGGCTTTCCCCCCTTTTCCTCCTACAAGAAATTGGAAGTATCGGTGATTGACGTCAACGATAACGTGCCGGAGTTTGAGCAAGATCCTTTCATTGCAGAAATAGCAGAGAACCTGTCCCCRCGGAAGATACTGACAGTGGCTGCTGTCGACAGGGACAGTGGTCTGAATGGACAGCTCAATTATGAAATAATTGAGGGCAATACCGAAAACAGTTTCAGTATCAATCGAGCCACTGGTGAGATCAGAAGCRTCCGGCCCTTGGACAGGGAGAAACTGTCTCAGTACACGCTAACCATAAAAGCTTCAGATAAAGGCACTCCACTCCAGAGCACAACTGTCAAAGTTATCATTAATATTTTAGATGAAAATGACAATGCTCCGAGGTTTTCACAGATATTCAGTGCTTCTGTGCCTGAAAATGCTCCTCTGGGTTTTACAGTAACGCGAGTCACAACATCAGATGAGGACATCGGGGTGAATGCAGTCAGCAGGTACTCCATAAGGGATACAAGTCTCCCATTTTCCATAAATCCCAGCACTGGGGACATCACCATCAGCAGACCCCTGAACAGGGAGGACACTGACCGCTACAGAATCAGGGTCTCTGCACATGACTCGGGGTGGACGGTGAGCACAGACGTCACCATATTTGTCACAGATGTCAATGACAATGCCCCACGATTTACCAAACCATCTTATTACCTGGAGTGTCCTGAGCTTCCTGGGATTGGGCTAAAGGTCACCCAGGTTTCAGCCACTGATCCAGATGAAGGGTCCAATGGTCAAGTCTTCTACTTCATAAAATCCCAGTCCGAGTTCTTCCGCATTAAYGCAACCACGGGAGAGATTTTCAACAAGCAGTACTTAAGGTACCAAAACTCCAGCGGTTCCAGCAATGTCAACATCAACAGGCACAGCTTCATCGTGACATCATCAGACCGGGGCAGTCCCCCRTTGGTGAGTGAGACCACCGTCACCATAAACGTGGTAGACAGCAATGACAACGCACCTCTCTTCCTCGCCCCTAAATATTTCACTCCTGTGACTAAGAATGTGAGGGTCGGCACAAATTTGATTAAAGTTACTGCRGTGGATGACAAGGACTTTGGCTTGAATTCTGAAGTGGAGTACTTCATCTCTGATGAGAGCAAAAGTAATAAATTCAGACTGGACAGGAGTACAGGCTGGATTTCTGTGTCATCTTCACTAATGGCTGATTTGAATAAAAACTTCCTGTTTAAAGTGAAAGCCAGGGACAGGGGTAATCCCCCGCTTTCATCTGAGGTAGCTGTTGAAATAGTAGTGACAGAAGAAAATTACCATACACCCGAGTTTTCCCAGAGCCGCATGAGCGTTACTGTCCCGGAGAGCTACTCTGTTGGAGCGGTGGTCAGGACGGTTTCAGCACGGGACAGAGATGCTGCCATGAACGGATTAATCAGCTACAATATTTCCTCTGGAAACGAAGCTGGAATCTTTGCCATTAATACCACCACTGGTACACTGACACTAGCCAAACCACTTGATTTTGAGTTACACCAAAAGCAYGAGCTGGTTGTCACTGCCACGGATGGAGGATGGGTGTCCCGAACTGGCTACTGCAGTGTCACTGTTAATGTCATTGATGTCAATGACAACTCCCCAGCATTCAGCCCTGAGGAGTACTTTCCCACCGTGCTAGAAAATGCCCCCAGCGGGACAACTGTTATTTGTTTAAACGCCACTGATGCTGACTCTGGGTCTAACGCTGTGATTGCGTATGCCATCCAGTCCTCAGACAGCGACCTCTTTGTCATCGACCCCAACACGGGAACCATCACCACCCAGGGATTTTTAGACTATGAAACAAAGCAGAGTTACCATCTAACAGTAAAGGCTTTTAATGTTCCAGATGAAGAGAGGTGCAGCTTTGCTACTGTCAACATCCAGTTAGAAGGGACAAATGAGTATGTGCCCCGTTTTGTGTCCAAGCTTTATTATTTTGAGGTTTCAGAGGCAGCCCCCAAAGGTACTGTTGTAGGTGAAGTTTTTGCAAGTGATCGTGATATGGGCATCGATGGAGAAGTCTACTACCTCATCTTTGGCAACAGCAGAAAGAAGGGCTTCCAGGTAGATGAGAAAAGTGGCCAGATCTATGTTTCAGGACCTCTTGACAGAGAAAAAGAAGAACGAATCTCTTTGAAAGTCCTTGCAAAAAATTTGGGGAGCATTCGTGGCGCAGATATAGATGAAGTAACTGTTAATATCACAATCCTGGATGCCAACGATCCTCCCGTTTTTACCTTGGGAGYCTACAATATACAGATCAGCGAGGGTGTTCCTCCAGGCACCCACGTCACGTTCGTCAGCGCCTTTGATTCAGATTCTGTCCCCAGCTGGAGCAGGTTTTCCTATTTCATCGGGTCTGGCAACGAGAACAGCGCCTTTTCCATCAACCCACAGACGGGACAGGTGACGGTCACTGCAGAGCTGGATCGAGAAACGCTGCCTGTCTACAACCTCTCTGTGCTGGCCATCGATTCGGGAACGCCCTCTGCTACAGGAAGTGCCTCTCTGGTGGTAACTTTGGAAGACATCAATGACAATGGCCCTACCTTGTCCACCAGCCAAGGAGAAGTCCTGGAGAATAACCGCGCAGGAACTCTGGTGATGACGCTGCAGTCCTCGGATCCYGATCTCCCTCCCAACCAAGGCCCTTTCACCTATTACTTGCTCAGCACGGGCCCTGCCACCAGCTACTTCAGCCTCAGCACCGCTGGAGTCCTGACAACGACGAGGGAGATTGACAGGGAACAAATCAGCGATTTCTACCTCTCGGTRATTACCAGAGACTCTGGCATTCCTCAGATGTCTTCCACAGGAACTGTGCAGATCAAGGTAATAGACCAAAACGACAACCCGTCTCAGCCCAGAACAGTAGAAATCTTTGTTCATTATTATGGCAACCTCTTCCCAGGTGGAATTTTGGGCAACGTAAAGCCACAGGATCCGGATGTGCTAGACAGCTTCCAGTGCTCCCTYACCTCAGGAGTCACCAGCCTTTTCAGCATTCCCGGGGGCACCTGTGAGCTGCACTCCCAGGCCAGGTCCACGGACGGCACGTTTGACCTGGGGGTCCTCAGCAACGACGGGCTGCACGGRGCCGTCACCAGCAGCGTCCGCGTCTTCTTTGCGGGCTTCAGCAACGCCACCATCGACAGCAGCGTCCTCCTCCGCCTGAGCGCCCACAGCGTGCGCGACTTCCTCACCAACCACTACCTGCCCTTCCTGCGCATCGCCAGCTCCCAGCTGACGGGGCTGGGCACGGCCATCCAGCTCTACGGCCTCTCTGAGAACAGCAACCACACCTTCCTGATGGCGGCCATCAAGCGYGGCAACAACCAGTACGTGAACCCCAGCGGCGTGGCCACCTTCTTCGAGAGCATCAGGGACGTCCTCTTCCGCCAGAGCGGCGTGCGTGTCGAGGCCGTGGACCACGACTGGTGCCTGCAGAGCCCCTGCCAGAACGGGGGGAGCTGCTTGAGGAGGCTGGCAGTGAGTCCCACCCTGAGGACCCACGAGAGCRTCCCTGTCATCATGGTGGCCAACGAGCCGCTGCGGCCCTTCGTGTGCCGGTGCCTGCCGGGCTACGAGGGGAGCCTGTGCGAGACCGACATCGACGAGTGCCTCCCGTCACCCTGCCACAATGATGGCACCTGCCACAACCTGGTGGGGGGCTTCTCCTGCAGCTGCCCCGAGGGCTTCACCGGCATGGCCTGCGAGAGGGACGTCAACGAGTGCCTTTCCAACCCCTGCAAAAACGGTGCTGCCTGCCAGAACTTCCCAGGAAGCTTCAACTGCGTTTGTAAAACCGGGTACACAGGTATGCGTTTGCTCCTCTATATACCTCGCRGTCCAGAAAAGATGGCAAGAGTGGCTTCTTAGCCCAAAACTGTCTGAATACAGGCATCCCCATGGATTAAGAGATCRTGCAAAATGAGGTATTAATAGTGTGAAAGCTCAGAATACCCAGGTGCCTGCAATATTATTTTATTTTAGCTCTCTCCCAAAGCAAATCTCACTTACCTGATTTGMATTAGAACAGAAAGATTTCTGCAAGGGCTATTCAAATTTTTTAAGCGTGTGAGAACCATTTCCAATGCTCCGGTATGATTTTTCTGTACATGTTATTGTTATGCATATTGTGGGAGCATTTCAAGTCTGCTAGAAGTGTGCCAAGCAAGAAAATCAGCCTCTGCCCCAAATTACTTGCAGGACAGAAAACAGATGAAGAATATGGGAAAAAACCAGAATTCAGGCAAAATGGTCAACCCCTCTGTTCTGTGTTTTGTTCCTTTGTAATTTATTTTTTTCATTAAGCGCAGAAATGTCTGCAGCATTCGTAGGATGCTACCCCTTCTGAGTATTTTTTTTCTGATATTTATTACACATTCAAACACAGCAGCATTGTAACCCAGAAAAGCAAACTAATCTGTGCTTCTGCTGTGAGTAGGATATTTAAGGAAGGTCTGAGCAATTTTATCCAGTGCTTATAGCCACTTTCTTAGGAATCAGAAAACAAACAACTAACTAGAGGAGATTTAGGTAAGATTTTCAGTGCCTTTTCTAAGRAGCATTTCTGCATTGAAGAAGCCCCAGGGCAGCCCTGCTCAGCACAGCAGTGTCCATTCTGGTGTGGGACTTGCCACCACCATAACTCACCTGTACCCCACAGAGGGATCCAGGGATCCACTATTCCTTTGGGTGAAGTGGGTCTSTGCAGGAGAAAGTGAAGGAGCAGTTAATTTCAAAGTAAAGGTTTAATTACTTAATTTAAATCACAGCTGCAGCAGTGGATACATATTCAGTGCAGTATCAAGGACWCTGATGAGATCTTCTGCATGAACCTCACAAATGGGCTCCCGAGCCTCAGGTCAGGAGCAATTGCTGTTAGTTGACAAGCAGTTCTAATTAAGTTACTAAGCCAGGATTKTATTTCATGTTGTATTAGCATATCAAATTATTTTGCCAGGAGCATGGCAAAATAGTTCTAGAGTACCTRTGCCCTGTAACTCTTGAGGTCATTAGCACCAGAGAGTACATGGGCATGTGTTTGCTGCTGCAGTGARGCAAAACACTTCATTAACTCCAGCRGCAAACTACAGTGTATGCCTCTAGACTGTAATTTGAAACATTTATGAAGCATCCAGCTGATTTCTTCTGGTATGAAATTCATACATTAATGTCAACCCTTATGTCAGCTAAAAATCAAGCACTGCATGTGACAAGTTAAAAAAAAAAAAGTTGAGTATTTTTGCTAAGAGAATGTGATGAGAGACTCTTAGAGTTTGAAGTGTTGGATTTCTTTCATGGCTTGAATTAAATGTGGCATCTGATAGGAGCTTTCTTAAACTCCTTGTCAACACAAATAACCTTAAAATAGACTGCCACTGAGGCAGACATTTCTATTTGGGAGTCAGATGTTGTTTAATCAGTTGGCCATTGCAGAATCAAGAGATATTAAAGTGTCCTGAGATTAATTGATCAAGACAGAAAACAAATGGCACCAGTGTAATTAAAAGACAAAATATCTTTGGAGTTTAATATCAACAGAGCTTATTAGATAAGATCACAGTTATCACGCAGTATATTTAGACATTTTATGTCTGCAAAAGCATATTTGAAATTCTTCAAATTAAATATTCAATAGGTTCTGCAAACAAATGTCAGTGTACTGATTGTTTGAGAATGCTTGACATAGAGGCTATTATGTCATTATTATACTGCCAACAGAAGGAGAGCACAGCTGCTTGGGCTCTTAATTTGCATTCATATGTGATTAAAGATAGCCACAGTAGATGTAAAAATAAAGCTTCAAACTGTTTCTTCATGAATGTAAGCCTTGAGTGCCTCAACAACAACAAAACAGAGGCATCCAAAATAGTGGATTTCTAATTCAGTTCCCCATATACATAGTTTTGCTTCTATATGCTGGAATGAAAATACAGTCTCATAATTGAATTTGCATGCTTGCTAAARAAATAACATTTATATGGTAGTGCGTGCAAGTAGAAATTATAATTTTCTGGGACAGACTCTCTGTTCACTGTAAATTAGAGTACATGAGCCATAGACCTTTATAATGGTGTACCTGAAAACTGAGAGTCTTACTTTTCCTTGATTTATTGTGTTTTGTCAGCTGCATTTCACTTCATCATAYTGCAAAAGGTAATGTCATTTTTTTCACTGGATAGGATTATAAAGACTGATTACCTCAGAGCAACATCATTAGGGTTTGAACAATCTGTTAYAATTATATCTCTTAATGATGAACAGGTTTTGTTTTTAAAATAATGCTTTCTGGAGGGAATATGCTTGGTGATTTACAGTAGTTGTCTGCCCTTCCTTTGAACCCTTCATTTCCTGTTTTCCAGGATTCATTAAGATGAAGGAATGTACAGTTGTGAAGTTGTTTCAAATGCAAGGTTAGAATGCTAGAACAACCACTTTAAAAGATGGACACAGAGAACCACAAAAATAAAACTCCCAAATCAGCTGAAGTCTTAACTGAAGAACATTCAGCTACATTTTTCAATTAACAAAAAAAAAAAAAGTCTGAGGAACTTAGATTTTTGCATAAGCCCTGCCTGTGATAATATCAGCTGGAGGTGATGAAWGATAAATGTTGAATGCTGTCTGTAACCAATTATCCAGCATTCTCCTCATTTTCACGGTCTTCAGGAAAAGATCTTTCTGATGCAGAAATGAATACCTTGCATCTTTCAACATTTCAGCCTAGAATTGATCTATAAACTCAGCTAACTTCAGTTTTCATCTAGGCCTAATTTGGATGGGACTTTGAGCAACTTGGTCTTGTGGAAGATGTCCCTGTCCTTGATAGGGGGTTGGAACAAGATGGTTTTTAAGGCCCTTTCCAAYCCAAACTGTTCTATGATTCCATAATTCTGTTATTCTAAACACACCTCTATTGATTTCAAGAGCTCTTCAAACAACAGTTAAGCATAAAGAAGATGCTTTTATTCATTGGTTAAAGTAAGTGCAGCTGAAATAAATATCCATATTCTCTTGCTGACTCAGCAAATGTGCCGGCTTTAATGTTAGCTGAGAAAAAGAAGAGTATTTAGTTAGATTGAACTGCAAAAATCTGAGTAAGCCTTTTTAGCTGCATTTGATTTTTGTGAAAACTGAGCAGCATCACTGAGCTGTTTTAAGCATATCTGTCTCACTCCTCCTATGTGCTCCCCTTCATGAGTCAAAGACCTCTACTACAGACCATAAATTGAAAACAAAGAAAACAGCAAAATCTCACATAAAAAGTTAGCTCATCCTTCAGTCATGCCCATTAGAGAATAAAACATAAATAAATACCCCCAAAGCATAATTAGATTCAGGCACTGGAAAAGTTTCCTGGATTTATGGTGCATCTACAAGTGACGTATTGACCGCAGGAATCCTCCAGCGCTCCATTTCCACCCTGCTTGCAGTCACACATGGAGAGCTGCTGCTCACATGCAAGAGTTGCTTCCAAACTGTAGGTTAAACAAAAAAAAAAAAGTAAAAGAGGGGTGAAAAACAAGAGGTTTTATTGAGTCTTAGGTGACTAAAGTTGTTAAACTCTAAAGTTTGTAAAGCAAAGTCCTGGTTTGCTACAGTTTTAAGTTGCGCCAGCAACCTCTAAGGATTGGTGCATTCCTGTCCTGGGAGATGTAAAATTACAAGATATATGTGACATACAAGAACGGACACCCTCTGTGCAGGCTCATGTTGTACTTTTAACTTAAACGTATGCATATGGTGTAAGAAGTAGAGCAATTAATTATTGATGCAGAAAGAAGCATTAAGACAATCTCAGCCCTTGGTTTGTGCATACAGCCTGGCTGAGATGAAGTTCAGGAGAAGTCTGGAAGACTGTGGCTGCTTTTGTGAGTTTTTGCAGTGGAACAGGGAGGACAAGCATAACCACACTCTGAAGTTTTTGCTGAGCACAGTCACTGAAGGCTGGCACTGCTGGCGACAGGAAGACAGGTTCCAAGAGTGGGATGTAGTGGAAGTGTTGCTAAACTCATCAAAGCCAAGCAYTGAAAACCTGAGAAATGAAGACCAATATTTCTGTAGTTAATGTTTCCATGCCAAGAATATTTCAGTTTCGTACCTAGAATACGCGTGTCTGTACTTGGTGTCTGTTAAAATCTTCACTTTTTCTCTTGGTTCCCTTCCTTGCTGAAATGAATTATGTGATTTCAGTTTGTTCTCTGGGGAATAATATTTACCACATGTGACAATGTCTGCTTAGAAAAGACTGTATCCAGGGTAGCTTGTTTTAGCTCCAGAGGACTGTGGTCTCTCCAAGTCAGGGAGGAGATTGTAATTGATGAGGAAAAATAAGAAAAATCATATAATGTACAATAGCAGCCTCTGTTCAGCATGACCTGCTTGTGCAGGGTCCAGAAAGGACTGTCTATATCTCCTTTGGCACTCATGGGTATACTGCACTCAACAGGGAGAAAAAAAAGGTACATTTTTACAGTTCTTTATTTCAGCATTGCCTTTAATTGCACGATCTCTCTTTTACAGACACCAGTTAATAAAATAATTCAATTGAAACAACAGTTCACCAGCACCTATAATCACAATGAGAGACTTGAAAAGTAGAGTTGTTTTCTCTGGGCCACAGATTATGCCTATGGCAGGGCTGGGAGCAGCTCAGAATCCTGTCTGTGAGTCCTCTCTCCATCCCAGAGCTGGTCCCTGGCACCCTCTCTCCTGGCTCTGTGTTTAGCATTGGTTCATAACCTCATTACCTACAACACCAGCCTGGCTTTCCTATTTCCCTGAACAGTCTGACCTGGAAATTGCTTTTGTTTCCCTCATCACAGGGAAAACRTGTGACTCCACTGTCAACTACTGTGAGTGCAACCCCTGTTTCAATGGTGGGTCCTGCCAAAGTGGGCTGGAGGGGTATTTCTGCCACTGTCCCTTTGGTGAGTACCCTTCTCTCCTCTTCATCTCCCCTTTCCCTACTCTTATTTCTATTTATTTTGACCTGCATAAATAACCTSTGGCTTGAAAATGATTCCAGGTCTGGAAAAAATGCATGTATTTAGAGGTTCAAGTAACTSATTTTTCTTCAGAAGAAAATTAAAAAGTGATGTGGTCACTATGAGTACATATTTGTCATTCCTAGTAGCAGGTCCTTTATCTCTCATAGAAAAACATAAGACCCAGCCAAACAACTCAGTGCCTAAAAATTAGAAAGAATATTTCTGAACAGATAGATAGAGATAACTGTCCAAAAGTAAGAACAGATGCTTGAAATACTTAAATCAAGACTATTGGCTTCCTAAAGATGAAACTTAAACACAGCTGAATCAGGGCTSAAGTACCTTCACCACCCAGAATATCCAAAGTTCAGTCTGAAGGAGGAAGTGTGATGATAACAAAGCTCTCCTGATGAATAACAGGCCATTTTAGTGGAGCTGAAGAGTAAGACCACTGTAAATAACATCGGTATKTTACATCAGAGAAGCATATAGTAGTGCCAAAATAGTTTCATAATTTTTAGAATTTAATTATCCCAGATTTGGTTTGTGGAACAGACCCAATAAAAACATAGAACAACATGRATATTTTCAGGCATCATGACACGATTGCAGCAAGATTGATTCTGAATGCAGATTAATCCAGAACTGCCATTGTTCATATGGAAAAGTATGAAAGTAAATGTAACAAATTAATWAAAAAAAGCCAAAAATGTGCAGAAATCATCTACAGTGTTTCAAGGCTGCTGAAAACCCTCTYGCAAAAATGCAGTTTTCAATATACATTTGTAACTAATGCTGATTATGTATTTCTATTAGCATGTGGAATAATTTGTCTATTCCCTTTTATTTCCTTTATTGTACATTTCCTCAGGGTTAATTAATTTCCCATTGTAAATGTAACTAATATTATTAAATTAAATCAGGGATTTTTTTCCCATTATTGATGCAGTAAAAGAAAAATCAAGGGAAACTATGTGACAGAGCTCTGAAAAGAAGTATGTAGACTGCACCAAAATATGAATATCAGTTTTTACTGACATGAGGAGACATAATATTTTAATCACACATATGCTTATTTAATAAGTATAAAAAATGAACCACCCAGTGAGAAACAGTTCAGATAACAGCCGCAGAGCGAAAAAATAAACTCAACTGCACATTTATTTCCATAGCTGGATTAATAAGTGCCTGATGATAATTAACAGCCATGTCCTGACAGAGCTGACAAGCTGGCTTGGTTTGGTGTTTTGTGAAGAAGACACAGAGCTCAACAAAGTGTTTTTCAATAGATGCATCTGTCCTTTGTAATTCAGTTTTTAAGTTTGAATATATTGTACCTCAGCCCCCAGCTGTGGGTAATAGCGTTCTTCTGTTGGTTGTGTGATTTTAATTGTACATTAGGGGTTCCACAGCCATGTGGAGAGCACATCCATACTTCACTCCTGGGAGAAGGCACGGTGAGGACAAAACTCCCCAATTCCAGACTTTGCTTTTCATTTTTTCAGGTGTTTTCGGGAATCACTGYGAGCTCAACAGTTACGGGTTTGAAGAGCTGTCCTACATGGAGTTCCCCAGCCTGGATCCCAACAACAATTACATCTACATAAAGTTTGCCACCATCAAGAGTAACGCCTTGCTGCTGTACAACCACGACAACCAGACCGGGGAGCGGGCGGAATTCCTGGCGCTGGAGATCGCGGAAGGCAGGCTCAGGTTCTCCTACAACCTGGGCAGTGGCACCTACAAGCTCACCACGGCTAAGAAGGTGTCTGATGGACAGTTCCACACCGCCATCGCGCGCAGGGCTGGAATGGTAAGAAGTGCTAAAAATGGGGATTTTAAGGCCAGCTCAGCCGAATCACTCTGGCTTCCAGGCGGACTCGGAGGAACGTGAAATTAGCGACGTCGCGTTTGCTAGCAGAAACTCCAACTTTGGGAAAAACCTCCTTCGTTTCTGCCTCACTCCAGCTGACTCAGAGCCCTGTGGTGGTTTGTTTAGTATGATGATGATAAAGTGTAATGGAAAAAACATGTGCAAAGTGCCCCCAAACTCTCAATGTGAAAAATGAGAGCCAGGAATAATTAATGACACAGATGACTACGCACGGGGCTAATTAACTGCTGTAGATTACAGGGATGATTATCAGGGAATGCTAATTAACCGCAGTAATTGCAAAAAGCCTCAAAATCATTTTTCTCAAAATTTAGAAAATCCAAGTGGACAGACTTAAAATTCTAGGCATCCATGACCTCCTYGAGCTGATTGAGAGATTTTTCCAATTTCCTCAGACTGGGAGCCTGGTTTTCTTCTGTAGCATACGTGTAAAGAGTTAAAWGGTTACATTCTACATCAAGAGAATTTTTTGAGGGGGAGGAGGGAAGTTACTTCTCTCTCTGTCCTCCAGAATGCATCTGAGGTGAGGAATTCTGCCAAAACTGGGACAAYTGATTACCATATGCCTGGCACTCTGACCCCTCTCCTGCCTTCATTTTTTTCTCCAGTAAATGTTTTCTATTCCTCTTCTCTCATTTTTTAATAATATTTCCAAAGTAGAACATAAACCAAATGCTCTTTGAATCCAAGCCAAGTTTTTTGACTCCACAGTGTTTGAGTTAGAAATGAAACCAAATCTATTTGCCATCCATAATCAGTAACTATTGCCCAACAGTTCCCTTTTCAGGCAGACACGGCCAGCATACGTGGAATTCATGTTTGGAATTAAAGTCACAGAGCAGTAATATACAGTGGGGTTCCCCATTTTGGTTTGTATATGTCAAGCTAGAAGTGATGGAGGGAATAAAAACAGTAAACTCTTCTACCCAGTGTGGCTCCCTTCTAGTCCTTGCTCTTGAGCCCTTAACTCCATTTCTGTTTRTAGTGCAATACCTGATATCTCCGTTTATTCTGGGTCTTGCTCTCTTCTCCCAAGTTGCAAGCAACAGGAGAAGAGGAAATGGCCTCAAGTTGCAGCAGGGGAGGTTTAGATTGAATATTAGTAAAGAGTTCTTCCCCAAAAGGGTTGTCAATGCCTGGAAAAGGCTGCCCAGGGAAGTGGTGGAGTCACCATCCCTGGAAGTGTTAAAAAGATGTGTAGATGTGGCACCTGGGGACATGGTTTAATGGTGGCCTTGACAGTGCTGGCTTAGTGGTTAGACTCTTGAAGATCTTTTCCAACATCAAGGATTCTATGGTTCTGTGAAATCCAGTCTTCAGCTGGATTCTCAAATCCAATTTGTGTGTGTTTTTATGACTTATACATCCAAATAAGATGAAGGATAATTGTGATGTTGAGCAATGACTTTGGTTGAATGTGCTTTGATACCAGATATTCAATTTGCTTCTTGCAAATTTAATAATTTACATCACAGCTTCCTGATGGTAAAGCCTGAAGGTGCACTTTAATCTTGACATGCACCAGGTTCCCATTTTAGTAACTAAAGTAGAATGTTACTTCCATAAATAAAATGTAAATGGCAAAGTATAAGGACACAGAGTAAAAGTTGCAACAAATAAATGAAGTACACTGAAGAAAGAAAGAACAGAGAAAGAAAATGTTTTACTTGTCAGTGTGCCAGAAGACTATAGAAGGAGAACATAAAAAGGGCTATTTATAGAAATTTCAGCCATTAATGCTTCAGGCTAAAAGCAAATATATAAGAGAACCTATACCTTGGTATGATTTTTTTGTTTGTTTGTTTTTAATGTTTAAACCTCTTCAGTAATGTCAGCTGTTTACAAACAGCATGTGAAGAGAATCACCTTTGTCTTAGATATTTCTGCTGCTGGAAAAATGTCTCCCAGGTGTCCAAAACTGTATAAAATAGGCCCCCTTTAGGATTCCAAATCTGTCATTTCCTACAGCACAGTGGGATTTTATCGGAAACTGGTAAAATCATTAAGTTGTCAGTCCTGAGCTATTGCAAAGTGACAGGATAGAAAGGCTCATAATGTGGCAAGGTAACTGTAGAGTAATGCTTAAGTAACAAGCAGGAACATTTGACTAACATTAGAAAATAAATTGTATGAACTCCGTTCCAAGTAAAATATATTCTCAAATATCCAGCCCTTCAGCTGGGGCTGGAGCTTGGCTTGCGGAGCACATAGCAATGTAAGTTAGGGAGATTATGCTGATTGAGCTAAGGACAAAAAAACTCATTTCAGTTTTTGTTGTTGATGTTCTGAAGGAAAAATATGTATGCATGTGGTGGCATACAGAGCAGCCAGCTTATTATTCTTTCTCTGAATTGTTTCATTTACACAAGGCTATAATCTGCTTTGGAACTGCAGACTGACATTTCTTGGGAGAAGCACTTTGCTCATTTGTATGGAAAGAAATTCAAGATAAGCTTCCATTAAAAATAGCAGATTGAACAATTTAATCGTACTGTAGGGCATGATTTAGGGCTAAGAGCTCTGAATTTATTTGGTCAATACAGTGTGTCAGCTTGCAGCATGTATTTGGAGCTAGCATGGCCAATCTGTGGGGATTTCAACAGGCTGTTGTTACCAAACTTATTTGCAGGCAGTAGAAAAAATCTCTGCAGAGTAATGATGTACTGATAGCCAGTGCTGCTTGCTCAGCTCCCATAGAGCAATCTAAATCAAAATAGAAACCCAGGCATTTTTAAAGGTGGCATTTGATTTAAATTTGCTGTAAAACTCTACCACACATCTAGCTGAAACATGAGGAGATGTACAACGTGGAGATTATGTTTATTTTTTCTGAAATTTGTTTTAAGGAATAACTAACCTTCAGGGTTGGTTGGGGTTTCTTTTTTTCAGCGCATCTGTTATTAATAAATCACTGTGAGGACAGTTCTTTGCTAAATAAGGAATAAAATAAAAACTCCTTTTCAAATCAGCAGGAGTTGTTTCATGATTTTAGTGACAGCTTTGGTTAGGCTTTTATAGATTACAAATAGAMGTGCCATGAGTAACTTTAGTGTAAATAAGTTAGGTGGGTAGTCTCAGAATCACASAAAGGTTTGGGTTGGAAAGAACCTTAAAGATCATCTGGTTCCAAGCCCCCTGTCGTGGGCATAGACACCTTCCACTAGACCAGGCTGAGGCAACATTGTTGTCTAGGACTTGATGGCTTGGGGGTAAACATTTCTATTACAAGGTAATAGAAATAGCAATAATTAAAGAGCAAGACTGCTTTGAGTAGTGGTAATGTGTGGTGCTTCTCTAAACATCAGCTTGGTCCCACTCTAGGTGTCCAGATGCTCCTCCATTATCAAAGTTGAGATCCCTCATGGCCTCTTAGTCAAGGGGCTACCTTAAGCATGTCCATTTGGTTACTTTTTGAGTTTTATTGAGTGGTTGTTTATTATTTTTAACTAGTAATCTCAGTGTTTCTAATCCCAGGGTCATTTTTTAAAACTGGTAATCTCAAYGTATGCACTGCCAGCTTTTGTAACATGCTTTTTTATCAATTTCAATATGTTTAATATCATAGTAAAGCCCCTGAAGGAACTCCCTTTGTGATTGGAAGGGGCAGCTTTTTGCTCAGATTRTCTGAACCATGTCAGGAGTAGGCTATGGTGTGAGCCAAAATAACTTCAGTGGCCAGGAGTAAAGCAAACAAATATGAAAGAAACCCTGCCTGAATTTGAAAATTTGGTGTTTAACTCCATCTCTGTATGAAGGAGAAAATTGACTCCCTCTCTGTATCCACACCTTGGTGGTGTCCATGCTGTGCTGGCCCAGTGTGGAGCTGAGCAGTGGCTCTGAAGCACTCTGCAGTCCCAAGTGACATCGTGGCATACCAAGTGCTCCTTTCTGGCCAAGTCCTTGATATAATACACCTAAACTTACGTAGTTCATGTGGCTGGGGACTAAAGCCTTGTAATAGTCAGCAYGTTTGTGTGTGTGCCTTTTGCAGGCAGCGTCCCTGACAGTGGATTCCTGCTCTGAGGACCAGGAGCCRGGCTACTGCACTGTTAGCAACGTTGCTGTTTCAACTGACTGGTAAATATTTCTTCATGTTGTTGTGGGATTAGCTTGGGGTTTGGGTGGGATTTTTTTTTTTTAATAAGTTAAGAAGAAATCTCCCTGTAAAGTCAGAGAAAGTTGGAATAGTGATAAGGCTCCCAAGGGTCATTTTCTTCCATCTTTGCGGAAGCAAATTAAATTTTTTGCGTGTGTTGCTGCTTGCTAGGYCAGGCTATATTTCTGCATGGAACTGGATCATAACCAGGAATTTTCCCAGAAATCCTCAGCTCTCTACACCATCTCTGTCCCCAGGCTCTGGTGGCAGTCAGGAAATGCATGGCCATGAGTAGTTTGCACTGTGGTACAAATGAGGGTAACATCTATTGCCTAATGATTTGGGGTCATGTATTTGTTTAAACTGCACCTCTCATTGCTCATAAAGACACAGGAAATAAAATCACCTGATTAGTGCTGTCATTACRAAAATATTAACAGTAATTACTTTGACATTGTTTTCAGTTGTTTTCTGTTACAGTTTTGAGTTCATAAACAGTGTCCAGTAAAGAAATCAAACTTTATTTCTGGTGTTTACTGTAACTAGCTCAGTAGTCTTGGGCTCAAATTTTTTTGAGATAAAAGTAATTTTAATCCAAATCACTTTGGCTAATTTCTTAAAATAATCACAATGTTTCCTGCCACACAGGGTTTCCCTGCAAGCAGATGCATTACATCTTTGTAAAACAATGAGTCCATCTTCCTGCTGTTTAAGTATCATCTACAACCTCAATTATAGTTGGGTAAAAAACCTTATTTGTTGTGATCTCAAGCACACTGCTCAGTCAARTGAATAGAAATTTTGACATGCACGCTGAGTGTGAATTTAGAGTCGCGCCCACTATAACTGTTAGTTCAAGTGATGTTAATTTCTGTGTCCCCTTCTAAATGTGGAATACCAATTTGGGAAGAGGCATTTTAGCCACAGGCTGTAACTGATGGTTGCAGTTCCTGTGCTGTCATCGCCATCCTGATGTCTGGTACTGATTAGTCATTTTTCTCTTTCACAGGACTCTCGATGTACAACCAAATCGAGTTACTGTTGGTGGCATCAGGTCCATAGAGCCCATCCTTCAGAGGAGAGGACAGGTGGAAAGCCATGATTTTGTGGGCTGCATAATGGAGTTTGCMGTCAATGGACGTCCCCTGGAGCCCAGCCAGGCTTTGGCAGCCCAAGGAATCCTAGATCAGTACGTCTGCTATATTTGGGATCAAATGGACCCCGCTTGCAATAAAGGAAACTATCATGAATGCTATTCCATTCAGACACCAACAGATATTTCTTGTTAGGAAAAAAAGACTGTAGAACCTACTGTAAAAAAGTAGGAAGAAAGTGAATTTGGATTAAAGGTTCACTAAAGATTACAGAGTCTTAAAAACAGAAGCAGCATCATTACATTTCTATTGTTAGTGGTTATTCAAGTAGCTTTGCGGGCTGAAATTGAGTCGCCCATGTTCTTGGATTTCTTTATGAATTCCACCTGGTTTTGACTGTACTCATACTGTTTGCTAGCCCTCTACTCCCTTTTATTTCCTCTTAATCCACCACGTCTGTTCTCTCACTTTGCCTCTCAAGTATCACTGAATTTCCCTCATATCCTCTGAGTGCTCTTTCAGAAATGATGAACTATCCGATTCTATTGTTTTTTCCATCTTGGTATTTGAAGTCGCAGTTGTAGCAGTAATGTCAGTCTTCCATCCAGATTTCCTCATTCACACTTCCTCTCTCAACCCCCATGTTTGCACTGATCATTGTAATACAAAGATCCTGGCAGTCTGCAGCATAAAAAAATGCCTGAAAAGGTTTCTTCTCTCTTGCATCACAGATAGTAGGAGTTTGGCTGTCTCTGAATTCCTTCCTCTTTTGTAACACTGCTATAAATTGATGCTGAAAATTGGGATATGCTTAGAAACTTGAGCTGTCTACAGAGATCCTTAGAATTACAGAATGGTTTGGGTTGGAAGGGACCTTAAAGGTCMTCCAGTTCCAATGACCCTGCCATGGGGCTTCTGCTAGACCAGGTTGCTCCGAGCCATCCASCCTGGCSTTGGACACTTCCAGGGATGGRGMGAAGAGCCACTTCAGCATCTCTGAGGGGAAGAAAGGGAGTACCATTTAAACAGATGACAATTCCCAGCACACTGGCTCTGCTTATTTGTGTGCACCTTTTTCAGCATCTGCTTTTCTGATTTCTTTCAGGTGTCCCAGACTGGAAGGCGCTTGCACGACCAGCCCCTGCCAGCACGGTGGCACTTGTGTCGATCAGTGGTCGTGGCAGCAGTGTCACTGCAAGGATGGACTGACAGGAAGGCACTGTGAAAAATGTGAGGAGAAGGTTTCACTGTCTTTAACATACGCCTGACTGTGGCTCAACCAAAGGCTGTTAAGGGGTTTCAGGGCCATGTGATAATGAATTTTATAAAATAATGAAAACAAGCAGCATGTTGCCTCTTAAGTAGTTTAAAAGTCCACAATGGACTGAGCTAAAAATGGCAACAACCTGAATACATAATGTTTTCTGGTCTGTGTATCACATTTCAGGTAACTTGCACTCATTTAAAGTCCTGCTTCCCAATACCATATATTCCKTAACTAAAATAAAGGGATCCCATAGGAGGGATTTGCCTGCTATGGGGAGGTAAGAGGGCAGGCAAAAACCCCTTCACGTAAACAGTGAGTTCATGTGCTTATGGCTTCTCCAAACTGAAGTCCTTTTCATCAAAWCGACTGTGGATTATATGCAAGAAAATATTGTAAATGTAAATGAAAACAAGGCATTTACGCTTGGGGGTGATTARCTCTCATAGGAGTAGCCCTGTAAATCAATATGGGATTGTTCAGGAGAGCAAACTGATTTATTTCCRTGTAGTTGTAGTATAATGACTGGGCTTTGTTTTTTTACATGTCCCATTATTGTTTAGCTGATTTATATGCTTTTATTGCACCAGTTTACTAAAGAATTTGGTCATAATTTTAGCAGCATTTGGTAGTCAATGCTCTGCCTTTTTTATTCACTTTTTTTTWATGCCATAACAAATAGAAAGTCATTATCTCTGCCCTGAAGAGCTTAGAGTTCAATATATCACGAAACCCCGATGCAGTAATGGAAACAGTAACATCCCTGGGAAGGAATTACAGTTCTGAGAGCCAAATTTTTTTTCCCTACTCCCTCACTTGTTCCCTAGCGAGTTTTAATTTACTCTTGACTGATAGCAGCAGTAAATTACTCGCACACTCCCACTCTCAAACACCCATTCTGGTGGAAGCCAAGGAATAGAGGGGCTGCAATTGCCATTCCCTCCTGCTCCCCCCTGCCCTTGACCCGCTCTGACCTTGCTCTCCGCTCCGGGCGACGAGGCAGMTGATGGCTGGAGCTGTGTGCTCAGCTTTTCCCTGTGCTTCTCCCAGATATCACRGCTGACACGGCCTTGTCCCTGGACGGCAAGGGGAGGCTCGACTACCACATGAGCCCCAACAGGAAGCGGGACTCCCTGCTGAGGCTCGGGGCTCGGGGCCGGCCGGGCGTGGAGCGCCTGGAGGTGAAGTTCATGACGAGGAGCGAGAGCGGCGTCCTGCTCCACGTGCAGGAGAGCAGCAACTTCACCACCCTGAAGGTGAGATTGCAGCTAAGGCCCACTTTGGTTTGGTTGGACTGCCTCATGTGCAGCGATCAAAACTGCGTTTTTCCATTACTCTTTCTGTTTCCTTTATGAAATATTAGGTCTTTAGCTGAGACTAGGCACTGCTCCAGTATCATTCGTCTTCTCAACAATTCCCTTCCTATTTGCCAAGGTATCAGAAGATCTTGATGGTTTTATATCTAATCAGTTTTGTCTAGACTCCAAATAGTGACTGTTTTAAGGTGACAAGAATGCGGCTCATTGCCATGGTTATTATCATCATTACACTCTACAGAACAAATAATTTTATTATTGGCCTTTTATCTTCTGATTTTTTGAGCCTTGAACCCAGACCCTCCTTAAGCTAGGAAAGGATTGCCAAAAAGTTTTCATTAATTCCTACCAACATGGCTCAAGCTTATCAAACTAGGAAGTGAGGGATAACTCGAATTCATGAGGTTACTCACAGACCAATGTCAATATCAAATTATTTTGGCATACATAGCTGAATTAATGCTTCAAATGCCACACTGTTTTGGGGCTTTTTTGCTCCTTTTTCTTTCCTCAAAGAGCTTATTGCTGCAGAAGTTACCTGTCTCAAGAGAAAGCGATGGTTTGGTTCCTGGCGGTGACTCAGTCCATTTACTCATAACTCCAAATGAGTACAGCAGTGATGTTGGCAAGCCCCTTTATTGGGTTTTTGTAAGCTCCAAGTTTCCTTGACTGCTGCAAGGCTTTCCAGCTTTTTCTTCCCTGACTTTTAGAGAAATTCATACAGAAATTCACACTTYCTAAGCTTCAGCCCTGTGGATATCCTCCACCTGCCTGGTCAGAGTTACGAAGCTTTCCTGACACACCGGCTGCATTTAAGAAGCAAGTCTGCACTACTTCCCTGGCATRTGCTTTTACCACATCATTTCATAGGAAGTTTCTGCCTAGCTCGTATTAGCAGATAAGATCTCATTATTTTTGACTTCTGGAGAGAAAAAACCTTTTTTYCCCCCCCTAGCAGAATTTGCTAGGTGAGTTCTCCAAGCTTTATTAAAAAAAAGAGAGAGAGAGAGAGAGTTGCCTTTCCTGGCTAAAGCACTGGTGCTGTGTTTATGCAAACACTCTTGTTATTGTTAATATTGGTGAAGTTATACAAGCAAGCAGAGGGTGTCAAGTCCCAGCCCCAGCTGTGCAGGGGAAGGGAGCCGAGGYCTGCCTAGTACCAGATGCAGAAGTTTGAGGAAGGAGAGCCGTGCCGGTTGCCAAGCAGTTCTCAGGTGATGCTAGTTYGTAAAGCTGCAGTAATTTAACTGTAGCTAGTGCAGTATGGCCTCTGCACTGCTCCTCATTCCCAGAGTAGGCATCACCATGAGTATTCCCCTCAGTGGTGGCCCGAGATGCCAGTGAAGCCAACCCAGCAAAAGTCTCCATGTCATCTCCATCCACTCCTGGTGCAGAAGTTGGGCTTTAGGGGCCTGTCTTGACAATGTTTGTCAGTCTTCATAACAGACAATTCTATAACTTGATTTTTCTGTCTTTTAATATGCCTGTTATCCAAAGTAATTCTGCCATGTGTTTTTAATATTRAACCATGCTAGGGAAAAGCTAAGAGTCCTGTGGCTACTTCCATGCCTTCACATTTTTCCTCTTGCAGCTAATTGGGTCTGGTGTGGCTGGGATTGGGGTAAAACTAGAGAAGTGGTAATAAATCAGACCCACTGAGATTGTGAGCAGTTGGTTCACTAAATGATGGATGTAAAATCCCTGCTAAGAACGGGAGGGTACTTTATTGTTTAAAGGGATCCTCAATCCAGGAAAGAGGCAAGTGTTTCCAGATTACATTAAATAATTGTCAAATTCAGATGGAAAATGCTTCCTCCAAAATCCACTACAACAAAGAGAGTGGGGCATTCCTTATTACTAGAACTCTTTGTCACAGCTTGTTTTCCTACAAGTGCACATTGCAAGTAATTCACTTAGAGGTAATGGGATAAATAGAGCAGGTTAAAGGTGAAATTGCCTGTCTTGTCCTGCTTTATCTAGAAATCTCATCTGCAGTCAGATTAAATTAGCATAAATGGAGCTCTACAATCTCTGAATTGTACGGGTAGAGGGTGTGGATTATACTTTACATTTTTAGCTATACTAGCTGAAATACTCCTGTGTGAGAGGTGGTTGGGCACTGGCACAGGTTGCCCAAAGAAGTTGTGGCTACCCCATCCCTAGAAGTGCTCAAGACCAGGTTGGATGGGTCTCTGAGCAACCTGGGATAGAGAAAAGTGYCCCTGCCCATGGCAGAGAGATTGGTACTGGGTGATCTTTAAGGTCACTTCCAATGCAAACCATTCCACGGTTCTATGCATATATCATGTTATAGGAGCTAATCAGAACATAACCCTTTTAAATGACCTCCCATTCAATAGCTAGTTTTAAGACAAAACCCAATTTGTTCAGCAAATGAGACTTGGAATACTAGTAAAGTTGAATCAGCCCTGTAGTTAGGAATTTGCTTGCTTTAGTGGTTCACTCTTTTCATTACATTCTACTTGTCAGTTGCTCAGCCATTKAAATAAAACCCAGAAATTTGTGTTACTCAATGCTGTCAACTTCAGCCATTGTTTCAAATTTAGAAACATGTTCTGCTTCAAGGCACCATTCCATATCTTTTCCTGGTTGAAGCAGTCATGGACCAGTCTTGTCTCTGGAAATTTTCTTTTCCAAATGGCCCTAGTATGTTATTGATGGGTCTTCTAGCATTAGTCACATGCAATTTTAAAGATATAGAAATAGGGTTAAAGAATCATGAATTATAATGGAAAATATCAGTTGCTGACAGATAAATAATTCTACAGGTCTTTTCTAAGGTGAAATTAAAAATTTTACTTCTGTGCTCAGTCTCCCCTTAAGTTTGGAGAGTATTGTCTGGCATGGTGTATTCCTTTCTGTTTGCATAAAGACYAAAATACAAGGCAGTATTTTAGTCTTTATGCCCAGTATTTTATGGGGCATAAAAGACAGAATAAGACATAACAAACCAATACAGGTTGCAGACATAAATATATGTATACATTCAGCTCAGTCAAGCTTTGTAGAAGTTATTCTGAGAAATGGTGTTTAATATGTTTTAACAGTCTGTGGGCTGCATTTGTAACAGTGGGATTTTCCTTGGGCTGTGTGATAGTTTAGACACATGCCACTTGTGTTTCATCAGTAACAAAAGCACCCTGTCTGCAAGGCAAGCCTTATCAAACAATACATTTTCCAATAGTCTAAATTACTGCCTTTGTAAATGAAGTGGATGCACATATTAACCATTGTTGTGTCCTCCATCCAAATGGAAAACGTGCTAGATGCATTCATTCAGGCAGCTGCCAAGACATGAGCGTGGTCTTAGTGCCTTATTAAAGCTGCAGTGTCTGAACAAAGTCCTCAGCTTGCATCACCAGAGAAGCAAATCCAGAACATTTAACAGTTTCTGGAAAGGAGAGCAGCATTCTTGTAGCCAGTGTGTCACCTCACAGTTCTTCCCAGGTGAACCTTATTTTTCCTGGAACAAAGGATGCAAGGCTTTGAGAGCTTCCAGCAAACCTGGGGCTGTGACCTTTCGTGGACTCTGCCTGCGCACGTCCCGCATGCGCGGGGTACGGATCTCAGACTGACCGAGCTGCAGTGGGGAACGTGGGACAGAGAGCAGTTGTTCCATTTAATAGGTGCGACCAAGCACGCAGGAATATGTGACCAAAAATACAGAGCCCCAAAGGAAACTKGCAGCAGGTCCCAGAGCCATCCTCCGTGAGTTTGCGCAGTTCTGTACGCCCTTAGGAGGTCAGCCAGCACACCCAAATTTATGCAATATTTGAGAAACTGGCAGGGTTGGATGTTGGGGATTCTTTTTAAGCTCCTACATCTTAAGTGCAGAATTTGCACTGATCTCATTTTGGGATCATAGTAAGAGGTTTGAAATTCGGTAGAATTGTGAGGCATCATTATTAAGAGAAAAAGCCATAATATTCTTCCTTTTTTCGCTGGCTGTTCACAAGTTTTAAAGCAGTTTGCTCAAGAAAGTACTACTTGAAAATTCTCACAAAATCACGCGCTTTGCAACTCTTTAGAAAGTTTTCTGAAATA
The DNA here is from genome assembly GCA_014549065.1 of Cardinalis cardinalis. Taxonomy (NCBI): domain Eukaryota; kingdom Metazoa; phylum Chordata; class Aves; order Passeriformes; family Cardinalidae; genus Cardinalis; species Cardinalis cardinalis. The sequence goes on from JACDOX010000348.1 coordinate 123,886, forward strand.
CCACAAAAGTTTCCTGCAAAATACCAATTAGCAGAAAAAGCAGATATGAAATGGGGCTCTTGCTCAAGCCCTGCCATGCCTTATGCATTCCTACTGTGTCGTAATAAAAACTGGATGCAATTTTCTTGGGCAAGGACAACATCTGTTCACTCTGCTAAGCATTTTCCACACTTGCCTTGAAGAAGGAGAAAGAAATAGTCTTTCTCTGGTTAAAATGTGYTGTCATGTGCATGACCTATAGCTGGCTGCTCAGTAGGATTAGCCAGGGGTTGAATGGGTGGCAGCTCTAAGATGCACGTTTTCTGCCGAGGTTTCTACAATGTGATGTATTTAGTTCTGGCCAAATTTTTCATGCTAAATAATTAATGCCTTTTTAGTACAAAGCAATTATTTGGGGAAAAATATACCCACCCCAGCTTTCTATGGCACCAAAGCCACGTGTTACTGTAGCTGTGAGTATACATCAGAGTGGTTATGTGTGCRTAGGAGTTATGYGACACCATTTTAAAATTACRTGTCATGTGTTCTTCTGAGCAGATWAAAGGTGGGAAGGTGCACTACATATCTGATGCTGGAGTTGCTGGGAAGGTGGAGAGGAACATTCCTGAGGTGTATGCTGCAGATGGCCAGTGGCACTCGGTCCTCTTGGAGAAGAACGGCTCTGCCACCATCCTGTCAGTGGACAGGACCCACAGCCGGGACATTCTCCATGCCACCCAGGACTTTGGGGGCCTCAACGTCCTCACCATTTCTCTGGGAGGAACTCCATCCAGCCAGCCTTTCAAGAGCACAGCTGCAGGTAATTTTTTTTTCTCCCCAAGTACTGTAATTCTTTATTAGTAATTAGTGTACATCTATCCTTTGCCAGAAAAAATTCAAATTGAATGAGTAAGGATTGCAGATTTTGTTCCTTTAGTACACACTGCAGGCTTCTTGTTTCCACAAGCAGACACTCCATCTGCAGGGCTTTTTTGAGACAGGAGGGTTGCTTGTCTGTACATCAATTGCTATATTTTTATTACCCCTATGGAGAAGAAAGGATGTATTCTTCACCTGAATCTTAACCTGGAAAATCAAAGCAAATCTTTCATTTGGGCAAAAATGCTAAACAAAAACTTTGTAGGGATTTGGTAAGTACCTCAGGATTTACCCTGTTATTTATATGATAAAAATATTTTCTGCAACTCCAAGGTCCTGCTGCTTCCTCCTGCTGTCAGATTAAGAATGGGATTTATTTCTGAGCAAGGACAATAAGGAAAACACCCTCTGACTGATGTCTAGCTGTTAAGGAGCAAATCAGTCTCCTGTAAGAGTTAAAGTAACTGTCTCAAACCCTGGCAAAAGAAGTAGATAACACATATTTGATATCATTTCCCAAGTGCTAGGTAAAGATGGAAGTGATTTTTAGCTGCAAAAYGTGAGATTCTCCAGACAATACAGATGTATTTTTCACATATTTCTATATTGAAGAATCTTCCTGGCTTCATGAATTGTGACCAGATAAAGTATTTTTGAGTGGAGTAAATTCACACTTTACACTTGTGTATTGTGAATATGTGTGAAATGTGGTACAAAAGCTTGTGGATGCTGTGCTGACCTTTACCCTTTTTACATGTATGTTTTATGAGCAGCGTGTGCATGGAAAAAGCAGAGGCTTTAGAAAAGCTGGAACATGGAAAATTGAGGACACTAACCTCTCACCACTGCCCAGTGCTGTGGCAGACAAATTAGGAATGTCTGGCTTCCATTAAGCAGACACACAGTCCAAAATCCCCTATTCATATGATTTTATTTTATTTTAATATTGGATTACATTGGGTACGACATACCAAGGATTTACAAGGCTCTGGTATAAAACTCTGCATGAACTCAGAGTCAAAAATATCTGCAGTGCTGTTAAAGGCAGACAACACACGAGGTGACAGGGCTGTGAAGTTGCTGTGTCCAATAACATTTCCAAATCCAGGTAGATGTGACAAATTGTTTATCACATCAACACTACAAGGAACCACCACGCATGCAGCAAGGTGCTCATCACTTTTGCTTGGGCTCCCAAGTGAACCTAAATCTTCAACTCTGAGCATTCTAAACCTTTAATAGCATCTCATACCACTCAAGTGTATTKGCTGTTTCATGACAGAGTGACATCCATCTCTGTGTACCATTTTGCCACAGCTCCAAGCAGAGATCACTGTAAGGTTGCACTACCTCAAAACCCTTCCAGAAAGGATTTAGTCAGGGGAACACAGAGGATTATTAGGCTAGCAAAAGACTGGATTTTCCTGTGACCTCACTCAACCGCTGCACACAGCCTGGGGATAATTCCATCTCCTGGGCTCTCGCAGCACTAAAATTTGTTGTAGGGTAGCACTGCAACCAAAGTATGGGAAGTTTGGGGTAAGGCCCCTCAAGATTCAGAGAAACAAAAGCATTGCCATGAATTTAGGGGGCAGGAGGATTAGCTGAAGCACGTTGGGCAAACTCGAATAATGCTTGGTGCTAGCACAGCAAAGCCAGCTGCCCACAGGATTCTCTGTGGGAAATGATAAGAAGTTTTAGAGATATGGGAAAATCAGGAGACAAAAGCATTTCAGTATATTGAATATACTGAAATACATTGAATATACTGAATATATTGAATATACTGTATTTCAGTCATCAGACATCGTATTCATTCAAACTCAATTTCAAGACCTTAAGTGCTGTTAGAATGGATGTTTCTCTATGATAACCGTGTGAATTCTCGGCTTATTTAGTGAACAGTGGAGTACGTACTGAGTATGTACAGTGAATATGTACTGCTGCATTGTATTTATTCAAACTCAATTTAAAGACATTAAGTGCTGTTAGAATGGATGGTTCTCTATGGTAACCGTGTGAATTCTTGGCTTATTTAGTGAACAGTGGAGTATGTACTGAGTATGTACAGTGAGTATGTACTATCCTGTTGATAGTGCATCGTAGTTATTCAAACTCTATTTAAAGATATTAAGTGCTGTTAGAATGGATGTTTCTCTATGGTAACCGTGCGAATTCTTGGCTTATTTAGTGAACAGTGGAGTACGTACTATGTACAGTGGGTGTGTACTGTGCTGTTGACAGTGCACGCTCAACATTCAGCTCCCAGCAACTCTGTCCCTTTTTGTCCCTCTCTCAGGCTTCAACGGCTGCATTTCCTACATCAAGTACGGCGGGGAGACCCTTCCCTTCTCCGGCAAGCACAGCCTGGCCACGCTCTCCAGAACAGACCCCTCGGTGAAGACGGGCTGCCGCGGCCCCGACGTGTGCGCCAGCAATCCCTGCTGGGGCGAGCTGATGTGCATCAACCGCTGGTTCGCCTACCAGTGCGTGCCCCCTGGCGCCTGTGCCTCCAGCCCCTGCCTCAACGGGGGCAGCTGCGAGCCGGGGCCCCACGCCGGCTTCACCTGCAGCTGCCCCGAGGCCTACGCGGGACGGACGTGCGAGACCGTGGTGGCGTGCCTGGGCGTGCTGTGTGCCCCCGGCCACGAGTGCAGGGCGGGTGTCAGTGGTGGCCACGTGTGCCTGCCGTCCCCGCACCCCGCCGAGCTGTCCCTGCCRCTCTGGGCCGTGCCCGCCATCGTGGGCAGCTGCGCCACGGTCCTGGCGCTGCTGGTGCTCAGCCTCATCCTCTGCAACCAGTGCCGGGGGAAGAAGTCAAAGGGGCCGAAGGAGGAGAAGAAAACGAAGCAGAAGAAGAAGAAAGGGAGCGAGAACGTGGCGTTCGATGACCCTGACAACATCCCGCCCTACGGTGATGACATGACCGTCAGGAAGCAGCCCGAGGGGAACCCCAAACCTGACATCATTGAAAGGGAAAACCCTTATCTCATCTACGACGAGACGGACATCCCGCACGCCACGGAGACCATCCCCAGCGCCCCGCTGGCCTCCCCCGAGCCCGAGATCGAGCACTACGACATCGACAACGCCAGCAGCATCGCCCCCTCCGACGCCGACATCATCCAGCACTACAAGCAGTTCCGCAGCCACACGCCCAAGTTCTCCATCCAGAGGCACAGCCCGCTGGGCTTCGCCCGGCAGTCCCCCATGCCCCTGGGAGCCAGCAGCCTGACCTACCAGCCCGCCTACGGGCAGGGCTTGAGGACAACATCCCTGAGCCACTCGGCATGCCCCACTCCCAACCCCCTGTCTCGGCACAGCCCCGCGCCCTTCTCCAAATCCTCGACGTTCTACAGGCACAGCCCCGCCAGGGAGCTGCACCTGGCCATCAGGGAAGGGAGCCCGCTGGAGATGCACGGTGATGTCTGCCAGCCCGGCATCTTCAACTACGCCACTCGGCTGGGCAGGAGAAGCAAGAGCCCACAGACCATGGCGGGCCACAGCTCCCGCCCGGGAAGCCGCCTGAAGCAGCCCATCGGGCAGATCCCGCTGGAGACGTCTCCCCCGGTGGGGCTGTCCATCGAAGAGGTGGAGAGACTGAACACCCCCCGCCCCAGGAACCCCAGCATCTGCAGCGCGGACCACGGCCGCTCCTCTTCCGAGGAGGACTGCAGGAGGCCTCTGTCCCGCACCAGGAACCCGGCCGACGGCATTCCCGCGCCCGAGTCCTCCTCCGACAGCGACTCGCACGAGTCCTTCACCTGCTCCGAGATGGAGTACGACCGCGACAAGCCCGTGGCCTACACCTCCAGGATGCCCAAGTTGTCCCAGGTGAACGAGTCGGACGCGGATGACGAGGACAACTACGGCTCGAGGCTGAAGCCGCGGCGGTACCCGGGGCGGCGCGGCGAGGGCAGCGGGCCCGTGGGGGCACAGGCAGCGGGCGCCGCGCCCGGGGAGGGCTCCCTGCCCGGCAAGCTGGGCCAGCAGGCGGGGAGCTTCAACTGGGACAACCTCTTGAACTGGGGCCCGGGCTTTGGGCATTATGTGGATGTTTTCAAAGATTTGGCATCGCTTCCTGAAAAAACAGCAGCAGCAGCAGCAGCAGCAGTGAGTGAAGACAGCAAAGGTGGTACGGCCAAGGCTGTTTCCAAGGAGGGGGAAGCAGAACAGTATGTATAGGCTTTGTCTCCTGGTACTGCCACAGTGCAAAGCCACGGGGACTGCTCAAACCATTATATGGTTGTAGAAAAGCCAAGGTCAGCATCTGATCCCCAGGCCAGTCTGGTTGGAGGAGACTTTAAAAATAATAACCATTATGCTGCTGAAAGAGACTTGAGACATTTTTAATTTAATTATGCTTGGATGAATTTATTTCTCCTGCATGCATTGTATTTGCAAACCAGATATTCGGCATGCAGCCTTTGGAAAGGGTTTTCCTATTTGCCATTGTTTGGTTCGTGGTTCTTAAATTAATAATGCTTTGTTCTGAAAAGGAACTAATTTTTGTTTCAATTGTGAAGGATGTGCATATTGTCTCCAGCTACTAACATGTTCTACGATGCAAGAGTACTGAGGATTCCATTTTCCTTAAGAAGTGCATGGAAGTAAGATGGTGAATGAAGGAACTACAGTAGTGAGGTGTCTCAGAAAATGTAGTTACCATATCCTGCAGTTGCTCACATGTGACTTTATGGAATAAATCAGCTTGAATAATTGCTGGCAACAGTGCTTGCTGTAAGTCTTATTCCATACAAGAGGTGCTAGAAGCAGCTCAAGCCAGTCAGCACTTTAGGAGTTTGG
>JACDOX010000348.1:129659-190274 GCA_014549065.1 Cardinalis cardinalis
GTTGTGTGAGAGCTTCTGAATCTCTATGAAATGATTTTTGGGGATGCTTACTTAATCCTGGTCCCTTCCTGCCCCTCCTCAGTGATTCCTGATGGTCATTTGTCAGCCCAGCCSCCTGGCTCACAGCAGCAAGGGACAAACCTGTCCATTCCCACATCTCTTGGCCTCCCAGCTTGGCTGTGCTGCTGCTGCTGCTGCAGCCTGTGCTTCTCCCCTGATTCCATTTTCCCATCTGTACCATGGAAAGGTAGGAAGAACACTCAGTTCCCTGCCTCACAGGGGTGTTGTGAGGGCTAATTAGTCAACTCTTCTGAAGTGCTTCGACACTATAAAGCACTATAATAAATATTATCATAATTATTATTACAGCACTGCCTAGCCTCTGTGACCTTGGAGTGGCATTTTCTGCATTCTATGATTTTCTACRGTGGAAACTCTGAAGAATTATTTATTGTATAGAAAATTACTGCACTCTAGCATTTTGGAGCAGATATGAGGGAAAACTACTTGTAGATTCATTAATGTAGCTTACCAGTTGCCCCCCAGTTCCCTAAAGTTGTAGGTGAAATAGAATCTCACAAAGTCCTTACATCTTCATGCAGATCTGATGAACCTGTTGTACTGTGTAAAAACTTCAATTTTTTTTTTTTTTACCTAAGCTGTGTTTTTTATATCAATATTTTCCTATGCTGAATAGTTTTCTTACTTTCAGGGAAGGTAAGAAAAATACTTTTTTTACATTTGTTACTTATGTAACATCCATATTTTTCACATTTTGATAAAATTGTAACATACTGTATGCTTTCTACCTGTAAATGCCAATAATAGAATTAAAATATTTATTTAAAATCTTTAGCGTGTGTTATTGGAAACCTTTTGTCTTTTCTCTCTAATTTCCACTCCTTGRTCTTCACTTTTGGGGTTTAAGTAATAAGGTTTTTAAGCTATGTAAACTTTTTAATCAGAAAAAAGGCTTTAAGAAGCAAGTATATATGTACTTGTTTTAAGAAGCACGTACATCTCAGAAAGATGGAGAAGGGTATTATGAGGTTGTTGAGCATAAGATAAYGTCAAAAAGTACAAAATCTGCTTTCATATTTCCAATAAAACAATGAAACMTGTATTATAGTCCATAAGGTTTTACTAGCAGCAATGGTTTCACATTTGTTAAGCACGATTTCCACCTCTGCTCCAAGCTGGAGCTTTCCAGTGCACAGACAGTGAGGAGTGTGAGAACAAGGTCTTTCTGTCATAAAGCAGCAGCTGAACAATAAATAACTGCATTCTTTTATACTTACAAAGGGATAAATCAGGCTTGGAGAACTTCTTGGAGAATGCAGAGAGTGAAAAAGTTAAGGCTGCAGGCAAGAGGTGAGTTCTGAGGTTACACTTTGAACTTGTGGTAAGTGTAAAGAACTTAAAAAAAAGGACAACAATTCAAGGGGGAGTTATGTGTATCATGTTTGGTTGAGAGTTTATTTTGTCTCAAAACTGGCAATTAGTATCCAGCTCTTTTTGGCTAAAATTGCTCCCAACTTCACCATGCCCCACAAAAGTGAGAAGATAAAGGGCCAAAGTAGCCCATATTGGGATGTAAGTAGTTTCATCTGAAATAATATGAGTTCCACAAGTGATTTCAGAGTTTGAGGAGCTGCTGTAATTAAACATCTGTTAAAAAGCTGTATGTTTAGTTTGAATATTATCCTTTAATACAAATTGTACCACATCCAAGCAGTGATTTTAATAACACATGAAAACTTTAGCAAATGAAAGCTTTTAAATGTAATACCAAACATATTGAGGGCTGTGTTATGCCTGTTAAGCATTCTGAATTTATCAAATAGTTTTGCTAAAGGGGAATAATATGCAGTGTGGACTTACACAAAGTACATGTCATAACTTAAGCACAGTTTACAATTTACCCAAGGGTAGTGAGKTCCTCTAAATTTTGACACTTTATGGCAGACAAATGTATATTTTACTGGTTTCCTTGTTTCCCTGTTTCTGAAAGGCGTAGAGATGTTTTTGACACTTAAACATACGATCCACTCCTGCCCTTTTTTTTATAATTCTTTCATGATGAGGATCAGCAAAGGGTTCCAAGTGAATCATGTGGAGCAATCATCCAAAGTTACCAGTTGTGAGGGAGTGAGCTGCATTATTCCCCTGGTTCATCATCACAACTACCCGGTCCTGTTTCAAGATCTGGGACATATTATACGTCATAAATATGTGGAAAGAAAAACAGTCTGCACTGCTCACTGCGGTGCACAGGAGCCTCCAAACACATCTCATGTCAGCAATTTGTCTCTGACCTGTCTTTCTGCTGGTACAGTGCTTGAAGGGTCTTTGCCAGCTCAGGTGGAGATGTTTTCYCCTGATGATGTTACTGATTAGATGAAAATGGACAGAGAAATGGTAGATTTACTTGGCATTCTCTTGTTCAGAGAATGAAAAGAAAAATATGAAAAGGAAAACACAGAAATGCTGTGATTTGTGGTAGATGAATAAATGAATAAAAGGAGTGAAATCTAGATTTATMCGATCCAAGACTTCTCAGTATTTTTCATCAACGTTTTGTAACTTTAAAACCACAAAATTAAAAGCAAAGCGCATTACATTGAAAAGTAATGTAAAGTCCCAGGTTTTGGTGAAAACATCCCCCATCAGGATCAGACTGTGAGTCTGTGCTGCTGACCACAACCTGTGTSAGGGAGTATCGGTTAGCAGCGCAAAATCCAGCTGGAGCCACATGACTCCAGTCTGGGAATGAGAAGGCTTGGGGCTGCAAGGGGGTGCAGGATCTCACTGATGCCTTCAAAAGCAGGAGATGGAGCCAGCCAAAGGACTCGAGCTGCCAGTGTTCATCAGGTGAATTAGATGTGGTGCAAGCTCTTTGAGAGTACTCTGTTTTGACTGTAGGCTGTGATTTTGAAGCACAAAATTCAAGTTAATAGTATTATTCTCCTTCAGGGTTAGGATGTGTAAATGGTGTTTTCTTAACTGGATTCTAGAAGAGACTTGTAATTATGGATCCTTTGAAATCAGGAATTTAGGACAATTGGGAGACAATGATGAAGGGAATAAGTTGCTATTTTATTAAGTAGGATTGAGGGAAGAAAGTGAAAATGTTGATCTCTCTGCTTTATCATCCTAGCATTTTACTGTTCACCATTTTAGCCTTTTCTATGACCATCTATGTATTAATTCTACCATCCTTTCCTCTGCTCTGTGAAATTAATGCTTTGTTCATCCCAATGTGCTTGCTTTCGGTTTTCTATAAAGAGCACTTAATGAGGATGACTGACAGCTTGTGTTTAGGTTGTCAACACCACAACTTGTCTTTTTTTTTTAAATTTAGATATTTACACTCAACTGGCCTTTTCTACGTTTTGCATGAACCTCACCTTCCATTCAGCCATCTTACAAGAGCTTTTTCCAGCAATAAAATATGGTTGGATTCTTAGTAACTTTTGCAGACTTTTTTCAGTGGCTTTGAGGTTTCATCATCCTATATTGGATGAGCAGTGAATAGAATCTTTCTAAGTTGAATTTTGACTTTAAAAGCACCTTTATCTCTGGGCTTCACAAAGTAAATCCTCTAGAGACTCACTTTTCATTTTTCGGGCCACATGTATTTCATTTTCTGAGCATGTACCAAAAAAAAAAAAAAGTAATTCCCCACATGAATGTCTCATCTCTATTCTTCTAAGTTGTCATTTACTGGTGGGGAAGAAGAAGACACTCCACCTGTCAGGAAGTATTTTCAGAAATGTTAAACGGGTTTTTTTTTCAATTTTCAGAAGTGGCTTCCACCAAGCCCATTTTCTGATGAGAACCCTCAAAGGGAAGACCCTGCATGGTGCCCTGAGGCACTCAAATGTCAGCATTCCATTGGCATCCCTAGGGATCACACTGTGCCTGCTTGGAGCTTGGCTTCATCCTGATCTTCCACAGTCTTCCCACTCCTCTGCTTCCAGTGTAGGGCAAAATGAGGGTCCAGCAAGGTGTTGCTTTCCTTCCTCCTTTACAACTGGCAAGCACACCTGGCAAGAGATGGAGAATGAGTGGAAATGGCTCCTCSTAACCTCTGGGAAAGAGCAATGCTAAACTACATTCATTTAACTTTAATTTCCATCCTCTCAGAGGGAGCATTCTTAGGGAGTCACCAAACAGTGTCAGCTGGAAKAAAATAAGGATGAGAGCCCCACATCAAAAAGTTTGTGTCAGTCGGGACAAATCACCAGCAAAGGGGTTAAAAACATTTCAGTCTTTCTAGAGAGAGCCCCAAGGATGATGTGTGGTATCTTGGATAACTCACGTGTGGTGTCATCAGTCGGGAGAACAAAGTGGAGCAGACCTTGGAACAGGCCGTCGAGGGAAGTGGYGGAATCATCATCCCTGGGARTGTTCAAACAAKAATGTGWYRYTTGGGGAGGTGGTTTAGKGGTGGACTTGGCAGTGYTGGGTTAATGGTTGGACTCGGTGATCTTGGAAGTCTTTTCCAGGCTGAGTGATGCTGTGACACATATGTGTGGCAAGGAACACCCATGGACGTTCATTCCACATGGCAATTAATGCCCTGCAAAATCCCTGCCAGGACTCCAGGTTTGGAAAACAGATCAGCAACCTGCCTGCCCCCACCACAAAAACCCAAGCCACTGTTCTGTGTGATTCTGTGCGTTCCCCTAAAGCCCCGTGACTCTTTGTACAGCCTGTCCGACAAGGAGCAGGGAAAATAAACAGGTCCCTGTCTTCCCATTTGTTGGTTTATTTCCCCTGAGCCTTTTAAAAGCCAGAGTCTGATTTAGTAATTAGTGTTTCTCCTTGCATATCTTGTGCAATTAGCTAGAACAGCAAATTAGGGAATAAGAGATAAACATTAATATAGAAAACCAACATTAATATAGAAGAACATAGGGGATGAGGAATGGATATTGATGAATCATTCAAAAAGCACATTTTGCTGCAATAATCTAGAATCCTTACAAATAAGCATTGTAATTTCCTTTAAAATACAGCTCTTTTTCAATAATTCAGGGCTTTATTAAAACAATTTGTTAAACCTTGGCAGAGAAACTATGTGACAGCATCGTTTTACAAGAATTCCTTGTAGTTCGTAGAAAGCTAAGGGAGAGCTGGAATGGTTTGTCTCTCTCAAAACAACTGATGTTAAGCATATTAAAAAGGAAAATGAATAAGGTTTTATATATATATATATATTTTTTTTTTTTTACACCTGTAGAATTTATCACAATCATCAGAACCGTCTGGGCTTCGCAGAGCCACGTAACCCCCTGTGGCAGGGATTGCCTTTGCTGGGATGGTGACACCTCCCTGCTTGGCAGGAGGGGCTGTGATCACCATGACATGTTGTTCTGAGCTCCTGCCAGAGGCAGCCTGCTAGCTTTGGGAAAGAGCAGCGAGTTCTGATAAAGCAAACCCACCCTCAGCCTYGGCATGCTTGGACCGCGCTGGTGTCCCAAGGTAGCCACGGCTTTGGATATTGCCAGGACAACATTCCTAACTGCCTGTGAATTTCTGATGAAATGCTCTTTTACAAGGGAGAAAATGCTTTTGGGAGGGGAAATTGATTGGTATTTCAGTCTGAGCCCATTGCTGCCACCAGGAAAAAGGACAGCAAAAGCTTTCGTTTAGGAGGGGCCTTAAAAATCACCCAGTTCCAACGCCCCTGCCGTGGGCAGGGACACTTTYCAGTAGACCAGGCTGCTTCTAGCCCCATCCARCCTGGCCTCCAGGGCTGGGACATCCACAGCATCACCCCTGTACGGTTTCATTTAACTCCTGTTCTGATTTTGAATCTGTATACTTTGATACATATCTGGTTTTGAGTCTATATAGGCAAAATAGGCTGGAAACTAAAGGTGGCTTTTTAGAGATTTAATCAAAGCTGAAAGCACTCAAAGGTAACAGGGTGTAAGAATGCAATCCTTTGAAAGCCAAAAATTTGTGTATCTAATCTACTGGAGCACCCCAACATTCCAACAACTGTTTTATGGAATTGCATTCAACTCTGGCTTCCCAGAAATGCCACAGAAAATCGAAGTAACCAGATTATTTTATCCATGTCAAATACACTTTTATTAAAATTACCCACAGAGTCTCCAGCGCCCCGGCTGCATTTACAGCACCATCCAATCACTCAAAGCACAAGTAGGAGGGAGAGATCCTGATGGAACAGATAGGTCCCCGAGGATGACAATTGCTCTCTACTGCTCCTGAGGGAGGTCATTCCTGGTAAGTGCCACTGATGCTTGAAGCTTTCAGCCTGAGGTTTATTAGGAAATTCTTTCCAGCTGGGGAAAATCATGCCCCAGCTATGGGTGTCACCTGGAGCTTTTCTAATCCTGTTATGTTTAGGGATTTGATCCATTTTTTTTTCCTCTAAAGTAGTTTGCAGCKTGAGTCATGTGAAAGAGGTAAGAAATATTGTTGTTGCTTCAACAGAACTTATTTTTGATTTTGAAGTTTTTTATTACAGTGAGGGGAGTTTATGATGAGGGATATTATATTAAATTGTGTTCATTTTGATCCTTTTTTTGCTGCTACCAGAAGTTCCATTGTTGTTTGTTGTTCTGTATCCCATTTGGTTTTCTCAGGGTTGGTTTTCTTCACCTGTTCTTAGCATTAAAACCAAGGGCAGCTTTTTATGAAGCTAAGACTGCAAATACCATCACCTTGAAACTTTTCAATGCTYTCTGTAGCAAAGGGGACCCTTCTTTTTTCATTGATTTGAGTGCACTCACTGAATAATTGCATCTGACGAGGTTCTGAAGCTTTGTCAGGGYTTCCTCTGCCTTCTCATTTTGGTTGCTTCTGTTTTGACTTTAAGATGTCCCTGGATGTTTGTCATGGGAAATGAGCTTGGCTGTTTGCTTTGGTTTAAGTGACATCCAATACTCTGAAGAGAGAAGTGGAGTATGACAGGTCTGTAATTGGGTCAATTTTTCTTTTTCCATCCATGAAATAGCCAGGCATGTACACRTCTAACTGTTCTGCTCATGCAGTACACCATGTCCTGGATTTTTAATAGGGTTTCTCTGTAGCAAACGTTTTGAAATGTGTTTTTTGGTGGTTTTTTTTACACTTACAAATTAATCTTGTAGAGCACTGAGAGTTTTTAATCTGGAAAATGTCAGTGACAAGAGAAAAGCTGTGGTATGACAACTAGGAGAACCTTTTCCAACTTGTCTGATCAGCACTTCCCTGCCCTTTGGCAGGAGACATTTCACTTGGTGGAAAACAAATCTGCAGACTTTACAGTGCCTGGAAAACAAAGGCAATGGGCAGAGCTGTGGGGTTCCTCAGCAGCAAGCAACAGGTTGTGAAGCCAAAATCTGCCTTTGAGAAAYGGTTTGAATAGGATTAAATAGTGCAGATTCCTGGGTCTAGCTGCTACCTCATGGTGGTTTYTTTTGCTCTGAAGGGTTTTTAAGTCCTGGTGCAAAACTGGCCTCTTTTTGCTGGAAGCAGGGGCGCTTGGCTGGTGTGCAGCAGCCTGAGGAGCTGGTTCTCTGTGGTTAGTCAAGGACAGCAGCACGGCTCCACAGGCATCTGTGAGCAGTTGCAGCGGGGGAAATATGCGTTAGTTGAAAAAAATTCTCCCCTGTGGGGGTGGTGAGGGTGCCCAGAGCAGCTGTGGCTGCCCCTGGATCCCTGGAAGTGTCCAAGGCCAGCCTGGATGGGGCTCTGAGCAGGCTGGGATAGGGGAAGGTGGAGGTTGGAAGGAGTTGGGCTTCAAGGCCCCTTCCAACCCAAACTCTCCTGTGRTTCTATTCCACCTACTCGCTTCTACCTAAAAATAGAAAAGAATTACACCACTTCTACATCTTTGGCTTAAAAAGATTATATGTGAGACATCAAGGGATGAGACAAACTGAGTTTTAGTCGGCCTGATATCCAGCTYGTGTGCTAGTGGCTGATAACACCTCCGTGGCACCACTGGGTTGCCTCCTGAGCTGCCCAAGTGCAGGGAAGAGATCAACCCTCCCCCACTGCCCCCAGCCCTGCTTTGTGTTTTATACACCTACAGCTGTAGGACATCTGCCGAGACAGAAGGTCCTACATAAATAAGATGTTAATGTAAAAAATGTTATTTACATTACCTAAAATGAGAGCTGTTAGGGAAGTGTCCGAGAGCCTGTGTATCTTTCCTGTGACGGCTGGATGGAGATTCCTAAACAAAAAGCAGCAGGCAACCTAATGTTTTCAAGGGGTCCTTTATGGTTTCCTAAACTCTTAAGGGTTCTGTGGAACAAGAGTTTTTAAGGTTCCTTCCAAGTGGCCCTTTATGGTCTGAACTGCTCTATTGTGCTTTACTTCCTTTTGGTTCTCGTGCGCTCTTTCCGCTGCTTTTTGAGGATTGAGGAGTGATGGGGAGGGTCACACATGACTTGCAGATGACCTTCCATACTGACAAGACCCACATGGAGGAGAGAAACCCCTGTCCACCTTTGAGAAAGCACCAGGGTGCTTGCAGCTCCCAGCGTGAGCCTTTCCTTGGGCTTCCCTCTCTCCTAGGCCAGATTTGCTGCGAGGATGGTCAACCATCACGCAGATCTCCTCTGTTCCATCTTCTTACTGCAGCCTGGGGTCCCTTTCCCTTGGTTGTGCTGMTCTCACGTGCAGGCAGGAGGGACACACAAGGGTTTGCCTATGGATCATGTTCATTTCTGCTCGGGAGCAAGCAGCCCCAGGTTTGCCCGGCCTCAGTCTGATAGGGCAAGCGCAGTCAGTGGGGGAAAACATGCCATGTCAGCAGGAGAATGGGAACCAGGGAAACCAACAAATTATTTGTGGTTGGATGTTTGTTTCATGACTCTTTTGTCACTCAGCCGCCCTTCTCTTCAGCATGATTTTTATTTTTTTGGTTCCTGCTGAATTGCTCTGACATATTTTCCACTCCATACATCACTGAGGATTGCTGCCCGGGGAGCGGCTGCGGTGGGACAAATTCCTTCCTCTTTATTCCTGATTTCTGGTATTTCTAGTGAGGAAATGGCCCTCCAGAGGGTGACTGGGTGCTCCTGGGGCTCAGGGATCACCTTGCAGCTCTTCAGCTGGCCATGTTCAACTAGCACTCCAAACCTACTTGCTCACCACAGAAATCAAGGTAATAATATTAAAGGTAATAGTAATAATATTACTATTATATAGTAATAGTATATTAATAGTAACAATATTACTATTATAAAAAAAGGTAATAATATTAAAGGTAATAGTAATTCAATTTATAGGTGTAATAATAAAGGCAATAAGAACAATAAGCACAAGCCAAGATCCGCTGCTGAGGATCTGGTAAGGCCAWGCTGTGTTTTGAGGATGTTCTGTCACACTTATAAAATCTGGTCATTTCCAAATTAAGTTGATCTCAAATGTTTAGAACYTCCATGAGGCAGTCTTAGGTCATCCCTGCCATTTTTAGTCTGGCTGTCTAGAGCCTCTGTGATGCTTTGGAGCCAATGCAGGACTGCTGTGTTTGCAGCCCTTGGAGCTGATTTACATCCCCATTTCCCAGCTGGCTTCCCAGGAGCAAATCAAGCACAAGAGAATCGAACCTGGCTTCTTGTACAACCCTGGGTGTTTGGGGGAGCTCACAGGCTCCAGAGCAGACCAGGGATGCTGCTGGGTGGAACCAGAGCAGGAGGAGGAGAGAAATCAGGCGGAGGTGAGGCTGCTGCATGACGAGGCTCTGAAACTGCCTGGTGTGCATGGAGGTGTACCCACACCCAGACTCCATGGGGACCTCCTTCTGTACAAGACGCCACATGCTCTTCCTGAGGTCATGAGTTGTCTGCTGTCCCAAAAATGGTGTCTGTGGAAGGGCTTCCAGCACTGGCAGTGACAGCAAACACGCTGCTTGTCCTGGGATGCTGTAGGGAACACGTGCTTGCGGCAGATGCTGATCCTGGTTTGAGTGGTTCCACCAGGCCTGTGCTGAAAGACACACCACGCTTAGCAAATGTCTCCTTTGGGCTCCCAGCCCTGCAGAGCAGGCTGATGGGTGCCTCGGAGTGCTGCTTTTCATTTGGTGCTATTCYTCCATGAGCAGCTGCAAGAAAAAGAGCTCAGCCAAACGCTGCGCTCCGGGTTTGTGTGTGTGAGGACAACATGCACGTGCAAAGCAGGCAGAGGAGARCTTGTGTTTTGTTTTCTCAAAAAACCCAGATGCCATTGCCTTTTACCTTGGTGGAAATTCTGATTATTCCACTAGCCAGCCCCTGCTTTGCCAAGGTCTGYCTGTGATTATTGCACAAACCAAGGCCTGCCTCTCTGGGGAGTGCTGCAGGGGCTGGGGGTCTTTGCAGCTYTAACCCCCATCACAAAGCCAGGTTCCTGGGCACAGAAAACAGACATGCATTCCCCTGACAGTGTTTACAGGTGAATATAGGTGCTGGGTTTTGTAGGTTCTCTTAGCCCCTCCCTGGCATAAGAGAACCTACGAAAGTTCACAGCACATGAGAAGTGGTAATGAGGTAAGCAGTAGGATGCAGCTTAGAGCACTGAAACTTTCCCCTCCTCAAGTTCTGCACAAAAATACTGCAGTAACCTTCATCAATATATCTAACTAGCTTTCCCCTGGGCCTGTGGGGATTTGGGGTCAAGAATAAAGAACAAAGAGAAACATATATATAAGCTATGTTTTACACCATAATGGCCTGGTCACCCACTAACCAAAAATGCTGAAATAGCTCAGTAAATGAGTTTGTCTGATGCAGAACCACATGAAAGACCCTTTTAAGGAGTTCCCCACTGCAGACTTGCCACTCTCTGGTTTGTTTTTTTTTATCTCTGAGGACACCAGCTGTGGTTTTTCCTCTYCTCTCCCTATTTAAAAAGTGCCACATTATTGCTGAAAACTCCTTTCCCAAAGCAAAGGGAATGACTAGCTCCTGACACTTAAAAAAAGCTTTCTCACTTGAGTCTCATCTCAGTAACCCATCAGGAGGATGTAGCAGCCTTTGCCAGAACAGGTTTTATCCAGAGGAACTCAGGCTATGGGGCCCTTTTGGGATACCCTTCTGGTTTCTCCTCAAATTAAAGAATTATCCTCCAAATCATGGATATGAGCAGTGATCTGTGAGCAGCATTTAGGCCCATTTCCTAGTTCCACAGTCTGCATAGAGCTGGGGTAATTGATGTACATTTTGTTGTTCAGTCTTTCCTGGCCTGGGATGACTTTTCCCCCGTGTTAATATCACACTTCTTTGTGCGGTTTGTGTGCTCTGTATATGGGTGATCAAATACAGCCAGAAGCTGTAAACCTGGGAAAAACTGCAGGGAACATGCAGCACTTACCAAAGTGCTGATGCAGGGACAGCCAAACTAAAATGTGCCCCTCTCAGTGCAGCCCCACGTGAACCCTGTGCTCTGTCCAGGTGGGCTCTATAGAGAATCACAGAGGGGTTTGGGTTGGAAGGGACCTTAAAGATCATCTCATTCCAAGCCCCTGTCCTGGGAAGGGACGGCATTCACCAGACCAGGTTGCTCAGAGCTCCATCCAAGCTGGCCTTGGACACTTCCAGGGCTGGGGCATCCACAGCTTTGAGCATCAAGCAGGGCCCTTCCATGTCTTACCCATTATATTGTTCCTGGCTAAACTTTTTCTTCTATAAAATAAAAAAACCTAACTCAGCATCCAGTGATTCCAGAGTTATCAAGACCTAATTGCTTTAGCTTGCTTTCAGAATAACAGGAAGTGTAGCAGAGCACTGTCAAAGTGGCTTATTTCCATAAATACTGTYGGAAGAGTCTGCTGGCATTTACATGGTGAATGAGTTCATTGAAATAAAGGCAGGCTTATTATGGATTAAGTGGGAGCAAACACTCAACCTTAAAGCAGGAAAAAATAGCAATATTATTCTTGCTATCTGCACATTGTCTTTACAAGAAAACTCCTCTTTGTGCTGCTGGGTGGTTCTTTTATTTGGAAAGGAAGGGTTGTTTTTAATATTCCGTGATAAGAAGACCCTGAAAAAATAAATAAGCTTGCTGGGACTGGGGGGAAGGGGGACTACCCTCAGTAAACCATTGTGTTTCCAAAGCTTTCCTCTATCAACAGCCTGGCTCTGGAGTCATGACTCTGGATGTTTATTATTGTATTAGCATTGTATATATTGACAGTCTGACCAGTAAAACTCTGCCAGAGTTATTCCACAAAATGCTGGTGAGAGAAAACAGCACTGAACCATCCAAAAYAGCATTTGCTGAAGCTGTTTTTGTCTCTCGAGGAACTAGCAAACTGCAGTTTGTTCAGACAGTCCCTTTCTTTCCCATTTTCCCTTGTTTTTTGTGACTTTCTCCTCTCCTATGTCCTTTTCTTATTATTTTTTTAAACCCATGTTGCATCTGTTGGCATMATTTCAGGTCACAGAACACTTGGTTGCATTTTTCGGGAGGGAGGGGGATAATCAAGCTAAAATCATCCCAAAGTTCCTTGCATTTCTATAGTCTTGAAATGCAAASAGAAGTGAAAAAMTCCTTTTCAGAGAGACAAACTGACMTTGGCACTGAGTGGAGAGAACAACTTACTGCCTAGAGAGACCTCAGTGCTGTAGAACATGTGTCTGCAGGTTTCCTTCTTAGGCTGAGTTATCTGGGTGGTGTGAGGTGGTATTGATTTCTAGATGCTTCCCAGGTGAGATCTGTAGGGGGATGCAGTGTGGGTAAATGAAGGTGGCACAGAATGTAATCGTATCCCCTAAAGAGTTGCAGCTGAACCAATTACTAAAGATCAGGAGCAGGCCTGGTCTTAACAGGCCACACCTGTGGCCAATAAGAGCAGTGGTATAAAAGAGTGGATTGGTGGGGTCTGGAGTCAGATGGCTGCTGCAAGGACCAGGAACAGTCAGTGCTGGGAGGAGCTGCCTGTGAGAAACACTGAGGAGGTACCAAACTCTGGTGATATGGAATCCTTGTGCCATAATGATAACAGAACTCTGGACATATATAAGATAAGAAATGGTGACCCTGATGTGATTTGGGACGAAACTATATTGCCCTGTGGATTTGGGACTAAACTATATAACCCCATGGATTTAGGGAAATAGATTTGGCCATATAACCCCATGGATTCGGGGGAAACAGGATTTGAATACTAAACTATTGGAAAAATGCATCAATTACAGCTATTGGTGTTTGTTAAATGTGAGTACTTTGTAAACTGGGAAAAGCTATAAAACTCAATTAACTGCACTATAATGTGCTGTTTAAATATTTGTATAACACTTAGTTCTGAATGAAATGTATAAATATGTCATAATGTTAATGTATTTGAATTTGTGCTTCTGGAAATGCTGCAACTCTGTAATTAAAGGAAAAAGGGGGAATTGTAGGGGCATGCAGTATGGGTAAATGAAGGTGGCACAGAATGTAATCTTATCCCCTAAAGAGTTGCAGCTGAGCCAATTACTAAAGATTAGGAGCTGGCCTGATGTTAACAGGCCACACCTGTGTCCAATAAGAGCAGTGGTATAAAAGAGTGGATGGGTGGGGTCTGGAGTCAGATGGCTGCTGCAAGGATCAGGAACAGTCAGTGCTTGGAGGAGCTGCCTGTGAGAAACACTGAGGAGGTAACAAACTCTGGTGATATGGAACCCTTGTGCCATAATGATAACAGAACTCTTGGTATATAAAACAACAGAGAGCCTCCCTTTCCAGGTGTCCCCTGGCCGAGAGCACCTTGGTGCAGTGAGCAGCAGTGCTGGGGCCACGGCTGCAGAGCCACGCTGGTGCTCTCAGGGACAGAGACAGAAGCCAGCAGTGCTGGTGTGTGAAATCCACCTCAGGCTTGCAGCCTCATAAGGAAAAATATGCCCCAACAGAAGGCAGTAATTGGCAGAAAATAAGGCAGAGGGAGAACTCAGCTCGAGTCTCTGTTCTCATTAGTTTTAAATTGGCTTCATGGGAGTTATTTCTGATTGAGGCTCAGATAGCTGAGCTCAGAATCAGAWGCAAGATGTATTGAAACCTTTTTTTGGGTACAGTTGTGTGGCATCCTGTGAAAATAGCCTGGAAAATGCTGTGCTCTGCTGGGCTGCCTGGCAGCACCATCCAGCACCACCATGGTACCCTGCCCACCCACACATTTTGCATCATCCCAAACCCCCCTGGTTTGCTGGGCATCACCATCAAGCACACAATGCCTTTTCCACAGAGGTGAGGAAGGTCCATCAGCAGAATTAATCTGTGCTTTGAGAGGTCTTTTACTCACCAGTAAAGCTGCTCATTCAGCTTTTGCTGAATGCAGTTTGCTGATGGATAGYTTGTGCTGAAGGCCAGCACTGCCATGGTTATTTGTACTTGTTTCAGTCTATCTGCCGTGCACAAACTGCTCTGCTGCTTCTGCAAGCCYTTCCTGCCATTCCTCCAAATGGCATCTTCACTCAGCAGCCAAGCTTGGGCTCATCAGTAATTACATTTAAAGTGACAGAAGCTCCGTTCCTCCCTACAATGTTTCTTTCACTGCAGCATTTGCACTGCAGAGATGCATTGACTCCTCTCAGATCAAACATTACTGAGGTTTTGCCATTCCTTCTTTTTTTCTTGTTTTCTTCTGATACCTCAGTTACAYTGATTGCATTTTAAAGAGAGAAAATCAGCAGAATCTGAGGAGGCAGAAGAACTGTAACCTGATAGAGTCAGTGTGTCACAGCAAGCCTGGCAGCTCYGAAATCTCTCAGCTGGCAGCCAAATTTTCACAGCGTGGGCTTTGCTGGGTTTGAATCTGTCCCTCTGTAGTTCTATCTCGGACATGCTCAGGAGCAGAATCTGATCTAAAAATTAAGAGTGAAATAAAAATAGAGTTACAGCAGTGGAGCTATGGCTGTAATTCAAAAACCTTTAGTTATGCTACAGGTAACATTTGTGCTGTTTTGCTCATTCAGTTAGTGCTCATTCAATGTCATCAGAAGAAAACAGGTAATTTGAAGGAAATAAGAAGTGATAAATGTTTTAAAACTGGAATGGCAGAAGTTATTATTTTATTTTGAAAATCTGCTTTTGCTAAATAGGCAGACACGTTATAAAACCAAATAACTGTAYATTTACCTATATGTATATACACACTGAACAGGCATGGGTTTACTTCTTGATCATATGCAGTTATTTAAGGTTCTGGCATGACAGCATTACTTGAAGTTACTTGAACTTWTTGAAAATAGTTGCAAATACAGTGAGAAAAGCTATGTTTCAGTAAAGCCTGAAGCTGTTGGACCTTTCCAAGMAGAATAAGATCTTCAAAGTCCCAGGAATCCATCATGAAAGTGTAGTCCCAAACTTACCTTTTAAGGAAGTTCATGATGCTTCAGATAAGACTGGAAAGAATTTCCYAACTTTCCAGCATTTACCCATTTCTATAAACAAATGTAAACCCTACACCTTTGACAAATCACTGGAAGGCTTACCCACTGCATGTGCAATAGCTCTGGATGCAGTGCTGAGCTGTTCTGCCCCGGAGGGGGAATTCAGAGATRCTGTGRCGATTTCATGRCCAAACTCCTCACCCATTTTGGTGSWTTCCCTYSTATTTCTACCACAGTTCTCSACGCACACAGCTGGGATTCAGCTGGGCCTGGGGAGGGCTTGTTTGCAGTGGCATTTTGGGCAGCCTCAGAGCTGCCTTTCCCCGGGCTCAGCTGCATGAGCTCACTCTCAGCCTGCCCTTAGCGTGTGCGATCCAGCTGCTCCCCGTGCGCGCCCCGACCTCGCGTCGCCACATTTCTCCTCGCAGAGGAAAGCGAGGCGCGGCTCCTCCCAGGAATATTTCTGGGGCTTCACATTCTCTGAACCTCAGAGAAAGGAAACACAATTCTCATCTTATTTGCTGTGCAAAAGTAGAATGCAACGTGGAGGTTGTTTACCCACAGTGATGGTGTTTGGTGTGTGCGTGTGTTGGGACTGTGGGCTGAGAGTCATGAGATCCTGGGCAGGTGTGCAGAGCTGAGTGCTTGGCAGGTTCAGTTTAGATGTAGTGTAATATAATATAGAAKAATATAGTATAATAAAGTAATTAATTAACCTTCTGGTAAGATGGAGTTGGATGCATCATTCTCTCCCCTTTGTCGGGGTGCCCTGCAAATTCTATAACGCCGGGCGGTCTCCCAGCTCCGCGTCTCTTTCCAGAAGAGGAAAGAGGAGCCTTTTTTCTTGGCTTTGGCATCAAAATTAGGCATGAGAAAYATCACCTGATGACTTATAGCCTAAAAAGGAATGAAGAAACAAAGGCWGGAAGTCAGAGCTAGGGTTTGGTCTGGCCACCCCTGGTGGAGGGGCTCTGGTGCCTGGAGGGTTACAGATGGATTTGGATACCAACTCCTTATGTCTCCAATATTACTTTAATCCTGTGGAGAGCCCCTGCTTTTGAGCACCTACTTTGCAATGGGATCAAGGATATTGTGTAATGAGGTGTTGGGGGGCCATTTCACAAATTTTAAAGTGGCTTTGCTAGGAAGACAGATGGAATTTCTGCTAATAGTGTCAAATACATTTTCAGCTGGGCACTCATCTAAGAAGAAAAACCAACCAAACAAAGTGAAGTTTTCAGGGTTTTTTTAAATTGTGACCCAACCCATTAACATCAGTTAATGATCTTCTGCAGAAGGARCTTTAAAGCAAGTGGAAGAGGAGTGAGAAAGGAGAGAAGAGACAAAAGCTGTTAACAGCCCAAATTCTCCTCATACTGATGCACTTCCTTCCCCCTCGGCTCATCTTCCATTGAGGCTTTCCACAGATTGGTGTAAAACAATTATCTGTGGATCTCGAGCCTAACAAAAATAATCCTTTATTGTTTAGCACTTAATTGCAGGTCACCACTTCAATTTTAAACAGAAKAAAAGTGACTGTGACCTGTAGGGGAAAAGGAAATCACTTCCTACATTCAATCTCGGAGGAATCACTGAAGTACACAGAAAGATCTGGAAACCTATTTTTCTGGAAATTGAAAATCAGAATTTTGCAATTATTGCATGAGATAAATTTGGCAATCGTTGGATGAAAGTCTTTGTGTTTGTCAGCTTCAGAATGGGATGAGATTCCACTGAAAATTGCTTACTGTTAGGTAAATTCATCCTAGCAGTRTCCTCCTGGCTTGGAAGACAAGGCRCTGGAGCAGTGCAAACAAAAAGAAAGGTGCTTCCCTCATGGARGACACTGAAAAAGTAATTAATTCACAGCATAAAAATATATTCATAAATTCTGGCAAAGCCAGGCTATGGGACCTCCTCAAACTGTGGGATGGGCTGTCATAAGGTTGGGTTATCAATATATCTTTCCTGGGCATGTCCAGCTCCATTTTAAAAGCAGTTTGGTAGTTTGTTCTGTTGGGTTTTTTTTTTTCAACTGTTGCTTCTTTATAGCAAGTAAATTTAATGTAAAAATTACTGGAAAATATGAAGGGTGCAYCTTTACAGTGTGACAGACGCTTCAGCCACAGCCCAGCCCCACTCTGATATTGCTCAAATGCTACCTGTTCTTTTTTGGTCCTCTGATCTCATTCTGCTTTCGATGGTCAAATAACATCGGTCTAATTAAAATCAGGCGAATATTTTGTGTCGTGTGTAATAGGTAATATAAAGTACATATGTAATGATTTAACTGAACATCTGAGTTTTGGATAAAGAGAAGTTTTCATCTGGCATTAACTTCCCAGTGGGAGGAGAGCAGTGACTGTTGCCAGTCCCATCAGAGCTCTCTGATGGATGCTCCTTCTATAGGAATTATTCAAGCACAGCAAATTCAAGTGGGTTTTTTTGTTTTTTTTTTTTTTTTTGGTAGCTCTCATTTGTATGGGAAAAGTGATCCTCAAAGATAACAGAAGAAAATAGAACACCAGAAAAATTTTTTGATATTTCTGTGAGAGTGTCCTAATCTAATCTCTGTTTGATTATGGGAGTTGGATCAGTATAAAACATTAGCAAATTGGGTCTCTGGCCTCACAAAGCCAAACACAAATGTTTAACCTGGCAAAGGATTTTTCAGTCACAATCCCCCAAAAGCCTTAGAGAAAGTAAGCCTTGAAATACTTTAAAACTGATAATATACTGATGTGCCACTGCTCAGGAATAACAGGCAGGAATTCTCTCCAGGCAGGGAAATTGATTCAGAAATAGAGATCTGAGTGTTGAGAAAGAATCCAGCTAAATTCCTACTCTTCTTCTTCAGAATTTGAGAGGTGAAAAGTAAATGCAGGCAATTTTCTGTAGCTCTGGYTGTGTCCAAAACTGTACCCAAGTTTTAAAAGAGTGCAGGGAGAAGAGGTGGCTGATCAGTCACCAGAGGAATGGCAAGGGAGAGATACTTCACTGCTGAAAGAATGGTATTAATATTTATATTCCTTCCAAGGTGTATGGCTCTGTCAATAGCAGCATRAAACTGTAAATCCTTTCCCCCCTTTTTCCAGATTTAGAGGTGTATTTTCCTATTCTGTCCTTAAATAGCWGTTTGCTGCTATTTCTGTTTCTCTTGGCTTATTTAACAGAATCTGCAGAACACAATGACAGCACTTTAAAAACTTAGAAAATATGCACACACAAACACACTCTTATGTGTATTGGCAGGTTGTAAGAAATGTGTGAATGTCATTCTCAGAAGTCATTACCCAACATAAAGGATCTAACAGGAACT
The DNA here is from genome assembly GCA_014549065.1 of Cardinalis cardinalis. Taxonomy (NCBI): domain Eukaryota; kingdom Metazoa; phylum Chordata; class Aves; order Passeriformes; family Cardinalidae; genus Cardinalis; species Cardinalis cardinalis. The sequence continues at coordinate 148,302 of JACDOX010000348.1, forward strand.
GAGAAATTTGTTTAAATTCCTGTCTGTAACATGCAGGATTAAACTGTACTGTGGGAATGAAAAGAGAAAAAGAGCAAGAGATCTTCATGTTTTGTGAGATAAACCAGCTATTCACAGTTTTCCATGGGGACCTTTTTCCTGCTTTTATTCTCCTTTTGAGAACTCTCTTCTGAGAGAAAGGATAAAGTGGATCACTACTCTGAATCAATRTGGAAATTTCTCTGCTTGTATTTCAGGTGTTTCTCCCACTGTCCAGATTTGGACAAGAGTGGAAGGAACCTACATGAAGAATCAGCTCTAGCCAAAGTTCCCAGAGTTTGGTGCCATTCCCTAAAATTCCAAAGGCATTGGGGTTTTTATTAGGGATGAGTGCCACAGCCTGAGYAGACCCCTCAAGGAAATACTGATTTTCATGGACCCTCCTTCTGCATTTGCCCTGGAGCACTTGTACAGCACAGCAAAGGTGCAAACAAGTGGCAGGGACTTTGCTGTGGGCTGCATCACCCCCAAATTACTTCATGCCAAACCTGCAGAGAAATACTGTTGCCAAGAGCCCACTTCTGTAAAAGCGAACACTTCTTTTATTGAAAAGAAATCACTGTGGATTTTTAACCCACCTTGAGTAGAGTTTTGAAAATTTCATTTGATTTTCAGAGACTGTAAATTGCATTGGTTTGTACTTAGCTAAGACTCCAGGCCTAAATTCCAAATATATTTGAGATGATGCTCACAAGCATGACCAGTCAGCTCCAGAACACACACTGATTTTCTCTTATGTCCAGTCAGGAACTGCTGGGTTTTTTTTTGTTTTTTTTTTTTTTTTTTTTAGTACTATTAGCTCCCCATATGAATTTTGAATAGTATAAAAAATTTTAAAAATCACTGGATTAAGGGATTGAATTGCCTTGATATATCCTCCTGCCCTCATGGAGCTGCACTCCATCCTCTGGGGGTGTAATTAATGTCATGTAAAGCAGAAGGGCCTTGTTCTATTCTGATTTCCAGAGGCTCAACGTGAAAGCACTGCTGTCAGATAAGCTTTTGCTGYTGAATTTATGGGAAGAATATTGGGGTGCATGACCTGAGATGCCTGGTGATGTACATGTTCAGCTGACTCTTGACTATTTGTCATTAATGGTACCATTGCTGCTGAGTGTGAGGAACCGGATTTGAAGTGCTGGGTGTTACCACAAAGGCTGTTTCCAGAATCAGGACAGGAGAAGAATAAATTTGTCTAGGTGTTTCATAACCTGGATGGGAGCTCCTCAGTTAATTGAGGAAAGGGAAAGTGGGCACAGCTGCCTTATTTCTCTAAATTAAAAATACCTTGGCTTTATTCACCCCTCTAGGAGCCAGCCCAAACCTAGGAATTGTAACAGGATGGGAACAGCTTTGCGCCTTAATGAGTACAGAGTTCTGAGTCCTGCTCAGACATGCCCGAGCGATGGTACGTGGCATGGCCAAATTTAAAACCAGTCCATAAGGTTGTGGTTGGACAGAAATAACTCCTGCTGACTCCTCCAGCCAGCTGGACCCTGCCATCCCTGAGTGTCCCACGGGAGCAGACCAGGATGCTCCAACCCTGTCCAACCTTGGCCTTGAACACTTCCAGGCATGAGGCATCCCCAGCTTCTCTGGACAAACTGTTCCAGCACCTCACTGGAAAGAATTTCTTCCTAATACCTAATCTAAACACRCCCCCTTTCAGTTAAAAGCCATTTTTTTTTGGTAATTTTATCATTTTGTGGCCTAGCTGCTGAAGAGAGCAGCACAAACACCGAAAGGTGCTTGACTGCAGTTTCTGCCTCCCCTTTAAGTGCTGTACGTGGCTTCTAAGGAGAGTGGTGGGTCAAATTCCTTTGCAGAAGGATCTGGCAAGGGCAGGGTTAAGAAATGAGTGCTTCCCAGGAAAATTCCCCTTGCAACAAGAGCCTGTTGCAGGGAGAAGAGCCACCTGCAGCCCATCAGCRCGGGAGGGGAGGGGGATGAAGGACAGTGGCTCTTCTGAGAAGTGTCCAGAAGCTGCACCTCCGTGGAGATGCTGAAGCTGAGCCAGGAGGACCTCAAAAGGGAGAGGCCCATGCTTAAGCTTTTATAAAGAATCAGGCCTTATCAATGCTATTATTATTATTATCACTGCTAAATTATTCTTATTATTTCTTCTTTATGTATGTTTATCTCTTGCTTATTTCTACTTCAGGAATTTTCTTGAACTCCAGCACTTTTTCTCCTCCAGAATTCCTTTTGATTTTGGTTTTTGTTTTTTTTTTTTTTTTTTTTTTTNTTTTGTTTTGTTTTTTGGTTTTTTTTTGTTTTGTTTTGGTTTTTTTAATACCAGCTTAAAATAAAAGCATTTTTACCTCTGTAACTTGGACAAGGGGGTATTTGAAGGGGAGCATAAATGTAGTCTCTCATGGTGACTTAAGCTAACTTTGTTTTTAGTCTTCTCTACCAAGGCTGGTGTGTCTTTATCAGTTCAAAGGTGCTGTTGGGGCTCTGCASCAGAATCTCTGGGGCAGGGGTTTAGAAGCACATCCGAATTTTCTTGAATTCCAGCACTTTTTCTCCTCATTTCTTTCTTCTCTTCCAGAATTCCTTTTGATTTTTTTTTTTGACTGGTTTTGTTTTGTTTTTGTTTTTAATACCAGCTTAAAATAAAAGCTATTTTACCTCTGTGACTTGGACAAGGGGGTGCTTGAAGGGGAGCATAAATGTCGTCTTTCATGGTGTCTGACTTAAGTAAGCTAAGCTTGTTTTTAATCAAGGTTGGTGTGTCTTTATTGAGTCAGACAGAGGTGCTGATGAGGCTCTGCGCTGGAATCTCTGGGGCAGGGGTTTAGGAGCCCATCAGACACTCTCCTCACAGCCATCACCTTGAGGAATCGGGCCAGGGAGGCAGCAGAGTGCTGCTGTGGCAGGAGCACTGGCTGGGTCTGATCTGCTGCTGAGGGCTGTGCTGCTTGCCAGAGCTGCTGCTCYTGAGCTGGGAGAGAGCAAGCCATCCAGATACCCTTTGGGCAGCCAAAACAGCACAAAAAACTAAACCCAAGAAATTGTTTGGCCGCCTTTCCTCCTGCAAATAGCACAGTCTGAGATAGAGGGCTTTCCTAGAGGAAGGAAATTGAGTGTTTGCTGATGCTGATTAATTTCTGAGAAGATGGAAGAAATCTGTTTATACATGGGCTGGAGGTGATATCATTTTGTCTGATGTCTGGGCAGAATGAAGCCTTCTTCAGTTTGCTTATTCAGACGTGAAGCTCTGAGAGGTGAACAGAGAAGGCACCCCATGGCCTCATCACATCAGTCAGGAGCTCACAAAGACCATAAGGCCATGAAGTCTGGGTTCTGCAAGAACAGCTGACTTTGAAAGAGAGAAAAATCCAATTTGTGGCTTTCTTTTCAGGCAGGAGCCTTTGGGCCAGCTGTCTGTAACAGGGCTGCTGAGCAGAGGAGGGGAGCAGAAAGCTGTGCTGTGCCTGCCTGCCTTCCTCCCCTGCCTCATCCTCAGCCTGCTGGGGAGGGCTTTATAAAGCCAGTCCCTTCCAAGTTCCCATCTGAAAGGATGCCCAGAGAAGCTGTGGGTGCCCCAGCCCTGGAATATCCAAGGCCAGGCTGGATGGGGCCCTGTGGAACCTGGCCTAGTGGAAAGTATCCCTGCCCATGGCAGGGGTGTGCAAYGAGATGGTCTTTAAGGTCCCTTCCAACCCAAACCAYTCTAAACATTAGGATATTTATAAAGATATTTATTTCTTGGTATTTATAAAGAGTATYGTAGAGCTGAAGAACGTTTTTTACTCAGGAAGGTGAAGGCAGACATCAGAAAGTCAGGCCACAGTAGGTCAGGCTTAGCTCAAGGTGAGGATTATGTCAGAGCAGGAGATCATTTCTTTCCAAAGCTGAGAGCCAGTTGCTCCTTGATACAGGCACAGGGCCACACTGAAAGTGGTGGGAGGTGGTGGTCACAGTGTAGGAGGAAATCCAGGAGATCCAGGGATGAATGCTCCATGCTACAGGCACACTGAAAGTTGTGGGAAGCAATGGTGACAGTATAGGAGGAAATCCAGGAGATMCAKGGATGAATGGGAATTTATGGATATGCTAGACTGCAAAAAGGGGTCTCACGGTGATACTTTGAATTGACTTCCTAAAGTAATTTAGTGCTGGGGACACTGATGGCTCTGGTTTGCTCAGGAGGTAGAGTTAATGTTTCACCACGGAAAATATCAGATGGATGCCAAACCCCAGCCAGCAGTGATGCAATAAATGGTTGATCAATAGAAACTGGAGAAGTTTGAGAAAATGTTTAAGAGCACCAAGTACCATCCATTTTGAATGCAGCAAATGGATGCAGCAGGCTAGGCTTGGCTGGGATCAAAACTGAAGGTTCTTTCCTAAAGGGCAGACCTAATCCCAAAGAAATGCTGATTAGGGGCGCAAGAAGAAACATTTTTTCCTCACTATTGGGATCAGAAGCAGGCTGTTATTCTGTAAAGGAGAGTCAACTCGATTTTCCAAGTTTTCCTTGTTTTACATGTAGTCTGTTGGTGTCATCGAGGTTTTCTTTCTCAGCTGTAGCATGACACCTGTGAGGAAACACAAATTGCTGTCACTGGAGCCAAAGGGGTTTAGGAACCCCCTTGTGGCAGCACYCGAATTCTGCCTGAGTTGTTTAAGTTGCATGGCATTAGTGAGGATCTGGAAAATGGTTTCATTGTTTTATAGGGTTCTCTGGTGTTGTGGTGAAATTCATRTTCTCTGGGGGGAAAACACCTTATCCAAATTGTCATCTTCCATCTCCAGTGGAGTGCAGAGATGGGAGGGAACCAGCAAAGAATGAGAAAGCCTCTCTGCTTATTTTGCTGTTGTTGTTGCATGATCAAGAATATACTGAGCTCTCAAAGCAGAAGTCAAAAGCAAGATGGTAAATGGCCCACAAATGGAAATTATAGATACTACATCATTGATATTTTTAAACTTTGTATTCATAATCATGAGATTGATATGACTTTGACAAATTATTTTTATATAGCAATGACCCTTATAATTACTGTAAAATTTAGTTTAGCCTTTGTTTTACTGGTCTCCCTCATTTGCTCCTTTTCCATCCATTATTTAGCTTGTTTTTTGGAGTTGATTTGTGTGCTTTTAAGTCTGATAYATGTGTTTTTAATATACTGGGAAGATAAGGCATTACCTCTTGTCAGTCCACGTGCAGTCTGTGGCCAAATCTCAACCTTACAGAACAAAAAGGAGTCCCTGTTATTYTGTGTATATGGAATTATTTCATTCMTATCACTTTTTGTCCAGGTTTGAGTTAGTATAAGGGCTTCTCCTTTTTTTTCCCTTTCAACCTTCTCCTCCTGAGRGAAGGTGTGGCTGTCTGCTGGTATTTTTCATCTTTTTGGGGCCTGGGGGTGCACTTGAGGGAACACAAAGAAAGAATGATTGAGGGATTAAACAAACAAACAAAAAATTGTCATTGTGTCAAGTGAAGAAGCTTTCTGCTTTTCACAGAGAGCACCCTGAGGATGCTTCCTTCAATGCCACCCATCTTTTCTGCCTTGGAATCTGTTTATTCAGGCCATGGCTATTCCTACTGTCAGTATGAGCTGGTCAGCACTTCCAAGGTCTCTGTGTTGTAAATAATATCCATTCCTGTCCCAAAGCCACGTGAACAATTGCAGAGGTCATTATTCTAATCATGAGCTACTCTTTCCTTACCTCATGAAAGTGCATATTCACCCTGATCTTTAAATTTAAAATCTTTTACCAGACAAGCCTTTCAAGGCTGATTTTTTTTATTTCTTTTTTCTTGAAATGGTGTATTGGGAAAACAATGTTTTACAACCCTAGTGCCTAATTTCCAAACCAGTATATTCATAGGACAAATGCCAATAAGCTAGAATGTTACACAAACAAGAATGCTGTAAATTGTGTGTGGACTATTTACATAAAAGCTTCAGCTTGAGAATTTACACAGTAATTCATTTTTAAGCATTTTACAACACATTCAGTAGGAAAGAGGAAGGTAACAGAGTTAAACCGTTCCTTCTGTCACTCAGAAGTTTAGAAAGGAAGATTTATTGGATGGTCAGTCATATTTTGCATAGTCATGAGCAATAAAACCTGAAGTTGCTACAGCTGTAGCTATTTGACAGRAAAGACTGCTAGAAAAGTTCTGCTAATATGTGGCTCCACAAAAACTACATTAATGTCTATTACAGCTGAAACATAAACTCACCTGTGTATACAAAAATGAGATTTTTTTTTTGTTTATTGTCTGTCATTTTCCCTCCCCTGACATAGGAGGCTATAATAAAACAAGAAAATTTGTGATTTACTTAAGCTTTTTAAGACAAGGGAGAGAAAAGAACAAAATTTCTTATTGTGACATGCTCCTTTTTGAGAAAAACTTCAAAACTTGTGATGAACTGACAAAACACAAAACTTATTTTTCTTCCACAGAGTGGTCACTGCAACACACACAAAAAAAGTGAATCTAAATGCTTCAATCAGATTTGCTGCTTGAATATTCTTGGTCAGAGGGAAATGTTTTATTTCCATCTCTAACAATATTTTTTTTCTATTCTCTCTTTTCAGCTCGAAAAAAAACCCCCACRAAACCAAAACTATAAAAAGAAACAGAAACTTAATATTCTACCATTTCTCAGCACTCATGGTGTAAAATAATCTGAAAAAGATGCCTTGATCTTAATACTTTTTAGCACCTGGTATTCCTAGAGGTATGGTAAATTCCTGGGCACTGCTCTTACTCAACACAGTCTTCACAGATTYAACAAGAAGTGTAGAAATATGTTTTTAAAAGAATTCTTTACACTGAGGCCAAATCCAGCCTGTATTTTAACAAAAGCCTTTCTGAAGCCACCCTTCTTGTATGGAAATGGGTGGTTGGTGAATTCCCAGCTGAATTCCCCATTTCTAGCCTGGTTTTAGGTTTCCATTGTCTTCCTGGTGACCAGTAACACATTCAATTGCATTCAATAACTTCTGGTTTTGTAAATTGAAAAAGAATTGTGCTTCAGGGCAGCATCCCAATTCCCTTTGTTTCTTTGGGGACARCGTGATGCTTGGGAAGAGCATTTCAAACAATTAGGGTTAAATGAATCCTGGAATCCAGAGGCATTTCTTTCATTTGGCTCTTTGAAAGGAGAACACTCTTTTATCTTYTTCTGTTTCTTCTGTCAGAATCAAAGGCAGGAATATGGAAGCACCTCTGGATCTGTGCCTGTATAATTTTGTTAAGTGGGGCAGGGGTTTTGAGTCTCTGTCTGTATGCACAGACAGTGAAATGAACCAATTGTTTTGAATATGTGACTGAGTGAAAATTGGGGTTTTTATGTTTGCACTCATCTGATTTGATTCTGTAAGTGCTTAGGTTTACATTTGTGAAACTGCCTGGAAAACTCCTGGGAGCTGGAAGCTGAGTCCTGCGTAGGAAGGAAAGGCCAATTGAACTCAAAGATAGACTTTTTGTGAGGTTGACAGAATTGATGGCCTAGGGATCCCTCATCACATTTTTGTTCCACAGTGAATCCTGATTTTGGCCACTGTTTTGCAGCATGCCAACTTGATTTAATGTACAAACTGCTTGAGCTGTTGGATATGCCCATAACTGTCTTTTTATCTCAGTTTCAGGTTTTAAATTTTATGTCAGTAATAAGCACCTACATTTCATTACAAGTTTACAGGACTGTCTGATTGTAAATCATTGCAAATCTTTTCCCTTCCTTAGCAGAGGAGTAAACTTCATTTTTTTTTTTTTCCACGTGGCTCAAGTGCAGTAATAGGATGAGAGAGAAAACAGTTTACTTGAGCCTTGGATATAAATACAAATTCATCCTCTTCAGGATAAACTTCAGTCAGGGTTAATCCAAATTCAAATTTAAGTCTTGCTTTKGCCAGCACTTCAGTGTGCTTTTAAGTGCAGCAGTCATAAATAAAATTCCAGGAGAACAAATCACGTTGAGTGACATCTCTTAGCCTGTTCCCTGGAGTTCATTGTCCTGCCTCTGGTGATGTATAACCTCCTCTAACAGACAGATCAATGTGTTTCTTTTCAGCTGATAAGCATGCCCAGGTACAGCTGTATTTAGCTGCTGTCCCATGTTCTGTGCAGGGTCTGAACCCAGCAGGGGTGAAGCCTTGTGGTGTTGGAAGCCCCAGTGGAGCTTTCTCAGAAGATGTGGCATGGGAACATCTATGTTTGATTTACTGCATTTCTGGGTTTTCCTTTTCTTCTCAGCTTTGCCCATTATTCCCCAGTGTTTTACAGCTGWGTCAGTCAGTCTAATAAAAAATATTGCATCTTCTTACTGGTGATTCCTGTGCCTTTAGACTGTTACAGCTGCAACAATACTGCTGCTATTGAAATATTGACATCGATCTCTTTTGTTGTTCCTACTAGTTCTTCTCAAAAGGAATTAGGAAATTCCTTTTCTTTAGGAAAATGTGGGTAGGTAGTAACTTAATTGTTATTTCATGATTTTTCCCACCATTTTAAGAAAGGCTAGTGAATTTCATACTAATTTATGCAAGCAAATCTAAGTGGCCTTTAAGAAATRTTAAAGAAACACCCTATAAATATCAAATTATAAACGTTAAGCTCTGTAAAGTTAAAGCTTTGATACAAAAAACCCAAATGCTACAAAATTAAACAAGGGCAACAGATATTCTCTCTGCTCCACATATCCTAAAGCTCAGCCTCAGATGATCCAAGTCAGCAGCTTCACCATTGAAAGGCAGGTTTTCAAAATATGAAGGAGCTCAGGTTTTCAAAATATGTTTAGCACAGGCAGGGCTCCAGATGTTGGTSTGATTTGGGGTAAGATGGGGCTCTTTTGTCTCTTCATCATCAGCAGATTTGCTGCATCCCTCCCTCATCTGGGTGGCCAAACCCAATTTTTTTTTTTTTTGCCCTGACCTCATGGAGGGATAGCTCAGCATGCTGGAATGGATTTCTGGCACTGMAGTGACATGATAAAATTCAGAGAATCCAAGCACAAGAGCTGACACCACTATGACAGACAAACCTTGGGTGACACAAGGTTTCAGGGTACTTGCAAATACATTTGAGCTTTGCCTAAATTCTCTTATTAACACAGAAAATACCATMAGCAGACTTTCCGCTTGGCTGGGGGTTCAGAGCAGTCAGATTTACACTTTGACTGTTCATTGTTAAAGAAGACAGCTCTCCTGCCAGGAAGATGTCTGTCCCWCTCTTGGGTTGCCAGCAGAGAGCAGGTTAGATGGCAGGATCTTTTTCTGGGACAAAAAGAGAAACAGCAAGATGTTCCTTTCTTGTCACAGTTTGGAGCAAGGAACGAAGAGATCAGTGTGTCACACCACTCAGCTGTGGTGTGACATGGTCAAGGGCAAAAGCTTTTTGTGATGGCTCTCATGTCTGCACAAGTAACACAGCAAAAACAAACAAGCTGGTTGGCTGGGGCGATGGGTATTAAAAAGAATCTGAATAATTGGCTAGTTTAATAGAAAAAAAAAGTTGAAGGCAATTATTTTTTCCTTTATGTTTTCAAGATGTGCTGATGTCTTACAAACAGTAGTCAAGGAGTAATTGTGTGCAGAAGGTGTCTTTAGGCAGTCAGGCTGAACTGTRATTCAGCTGAGAGGCAAACTTTGAGCTTTTGGTATTCCATATGAACTTCTCATAATGTTTTTCAGTGGCTTGCACCAATTTTATTTCAAGGTTTCTCATTTCRGTTTCCTCCTTCTTCCTTCCTGGTTTCCTCATCAAAACTCATCATTTAGATACTGTATTTTTACCTGAATTTTACCAAAACTGTCCCAATGSTGTAATTAGCTTCTTAAAAAGAAGATACATCATTTTATGATTTGAAGACCCTGAGCAAGTTTCCAAACACAGCATCACTGCAAATGCCTGTGTCTTGCAGCACTGAAAGTATTCAGCTTTATGAATCTGTTTTGTGAGCCTCATTGAGGAAAAAAACCCCCTGTAAAATCACTTTAGAGAGGTTCATCTCTGCATATGTTATCACAAGGATTTCCCTTTTAATGGGGAAAATATTATTAAGCTCAGACTGTTATGAACAATCTAATTTGTCTGGGCATGTGATATCCATGAGGAGCAGATAAAAGACAAGATTTAATAGTTTCAGTCCTTGGCAGTATATTTTGTTCCAGTAACCACACAGAATTTAAGCTGTTTGTGTTAAACTTGAACAAAGCTAAACAGAAGAGAGATCATGCTGATTTTCACAGCCAGTCAGAAGAATCCTTTTGGAAACTTACAAAAGGATGAAATATTCCCTTCCCCAGAAAAAAAATTCTTTAGTATGAGTAAGCTGCCATTTCTGGGGTTCCTCTGAGGTAGTTCAGGACAAGAGAGTATCTTCCTTCTTGATCACTTGAGTGGCTGCCAGGTACTGAATGTGACTAAAGCAAAAATRTGGCGCCTCCTGCAATCTGAGTTTCCTACAAATTGCTTCATAAACATCTTTTTACCACCCTTTAGTGTGAGCATTAGATGAGTTCCCAAGGTGAATCTTTCTGGTGCATCAGTCATTTTCCATCTTTTGCCAAGTTTTTGATCAGACTGAGCACAAGTCAGTGAAGCTAGCTTGCTAGGGAAGCAGAGAGAATAATAATTTATGAAGTGCAGCTTAGGGGGTGTGTTMGAGCTTCTGGACATACCTGAGTGTAGAGGAAGAAAATGTGGACAGTCAGAAGAGGATTAATGGTTGAGCAGTAAGTCCATGCTTCCTTTTCCTTGGTGGAAAAGCTACTCAGGAAGGAATAGTCGGAGCAACTCTGTTTCTCACTTGCCCTGTGTGACTTTCCTGGCTCTGCTCTGTGTGCAATAAAATTCACATTTTGCGCAGAAAGGAGCAGAGGAGAGGTTTTACAGAAACTCTATGATCAACGTGTAAATGGGGGATAGAGAGATGATTTGCTCCCCATCTTTCCTGTGCTTCTACTGGCAGCCCACCTTGTCAGAGCTGAATAAAACCCTGAGCCATGGTGAAGAAATTAGAGGGCAAGTAGAATATTCAATTAAATGTTGGTAGAGAAATATTTGGAGAGTTTGCTAAACTTCTCCTCAGCTCCCATGCATTATTAAAGTCACTTGGAATTAATAACTTTCCAGTACTGGCTGGCAGCTGAAGAACTTCCATAAAGACGAATTAACTAAGAAACGAGGGAAAAGCTCACATCAGAGCATAATGGCATTATAATTTGCACAAGAACATTTGTCAGAGAGGAAATTATTACTAAATGCTACAAAAGAGTCCTATAACAAAGGAATCTTATGGGAGGAAATGTTCAGGGTTTTTTATGGTCTGTTCTCTATTTCAGTGCCTGATGTAACAGCTAGCTCTAATGTGCACAGTCAAGGTCATGGAGTGGAACTGGAGCCAGCAGCCATTTGTTCCAGCAGTCCCTCTATTTCTTCTCAGGTCTTACTGAATTCCTGGAAGATTTTCTGCCCATTGTTTAACAGAGGCTGTGTGAGGTCTAGGAGTCGTCTCCTATTCTTTTCTTTTTATTGCCTTCTTTGTAATTTCTCATTCTCTGTTTTTGCTACCCCTCCACAGTTCATATTCTCCCAGAGAGGCTATATGCAAATTCTGTCCCAGGAGGACAAGATCTGCAGATATAGGTGTAAAAATCTTGTCTTTGCTTTCACAGTTTTATGCATCTTTGAGATGTATGGTTCCTGTTTGAATTTCTCTAGCGTGCTCCGGAATCAGAGCAACTTTCTGTCGCTGGGAAATTTTCCCAAGCCAAGAAATCTGGCTAGAAGTCATGATGTATTTTGCCTCCTGCTTGTGTGTCTCCACACTTGTGAGGTCCTGCAGTGTTTTGCAAGTTGTAATGCTTGGAGCATAGCTTGGGACTATTTGGCATTACTCAATTATAAAGGCTGACTCTTCAGGCAGCGCTGCCTCATGTAAAACATGAATGCCTGAGCTTTACGTCCATGTGTTTTATAAAAATTCCTCTCAGACATGTCACTGCTGCTCATTGGAGGCATCTGAGCACCCCACTATGTCATCTTGGAAACCTGCCACAGATCCTAGCACCAGACTAGCAGCTGTAGCTTTAGTATGGAGCTGGGCTTGTCCTTTGGCAGGAGCAAGAACCCAGTGCCGTCCTGAGGAAGATGGGAATGCAGCTCTTGACTACACATCCAGGGAGCACTTCCTGCGCATGGCCATCAGGGTCTGCAAGTGTCTACCTGTCCAACTTTACATTAATTTCAAGAAGCCACCTTTTTAAGTGGTTAAAAATATTTGGATCCAGTAAATTAATCCAGACTGGGTTGTGCTAGAGCAACTCTGCTCAGCAAAATGCCTAGTTGTTTTTTCTAGTTCCTATGGTTTTATATTGACAGCATTTTCCTGGTTATTTCTGGATTACAATATAGCTCTGTTTGAGCTCAATGAAACAGTGATTTTTTTCAATGTGGAGTTTGGAGTGGTAGCTAGAAAAATGACTAAAACTTTTCTGATTTTCCAGATCAGCCTGATCCTCAATCCAGAATTTAAAAACAGATTTTCCTCTGTTTCATTTTTATTTTCTCTCAGAAATGGCAGTTTAACTAAGGGATCTTTTGAGGCCTTGTTGTTACAAGCAGCTACAAAGAAAATAGGTAATTTATAAAAGGTCTCTCTCCCATCACCAAAAAAATTAGCTACACCAGTTCTTATTCAGAAAAGTGCCATTAAATCATGAAATTGCTTATGATACAACCAAAGAAAGTGTGAGTGAAAATGTAAACACAATGACGACTCRTTGGTGCCAAAATTAAAGCTTATATTACAGCAGCTGATAGCTAGCTGCAAGTCAGAAATACGATACATTAAAATAAACAGTTCGAGATTAATCTTCAGCTATCTGGCAGAGCATGAATTAAAGCACATTTCAAATAATGTCAACATCAGTTTAATTCTCCTTCCCTTACACTCTCTTCCATTACCCAGCCTTATACACATGTTTTTAGTTGGAGCCCAAGGTCGGGAATGGACTTTTAGCTGGTGGACCCACTTCACATGCCCAGACGTCTGGGAGCACAGCAATTCAGCAGGAAATCCCCCAGGTCATCTGGGAAAAGACTGTGACTCTCCATCACTTGCTTTTGGAATAGATCACAATGAGACCTTGGAGTAGTGTTGGGTTTATTATTTATCTCAATTTCTAGAAGGAATCCATCTGATGTTTGAAATTCAAGTTTGTCTTAGGGCTCTCATTACTGGATATCACCTACAAGAAAGCTTTAGGGTCTCACTGCAAAAAAGCTGCATGCCAAGCAAAATTGAGTAGTGTTTGAATTTAATATTGGAGAAAGGACAGATCATAAGGAAAATAAAAACCACTCCCCTGTAATGCAAAATATACTTATATGGCTCTGTTCACTTGGAAATCTGTTCTCGTTGATCTTTGTCTGACTCTCCGCAGGGTTTCCTTGGTCAAGGAGGCTAAAATTGATTCAAGGCCCAAAGCTCTTCAGCTCAGTGTTGACAAAACCTAGAATCCAATGTCCTTGTGTCAACACTCTCTGACTTTCTTGGATCTTCAGACCACATTCTGCTGTATGACCAAAAATGGAAGGTGGATCACAATGAGAAACATATGGCTGGGAATGGAATTTCAGACTGGAGGAGAAGAAAGGAGGAGGAGTAGGATGGAGATTGAGAGGAAAAGAGCAGAGTAAAGTAGAAAATGAGAAGAGAAATTAAATTTAGGCTCCTCTATTAGGGAGAAGAAAAATAACCCCCTCAACTCTTCTGGCGACCTTACATGGGAACCTCCTCGAGCTTTGTTTAATGTCTTCTCTCTCTCTTGCATTTATTTCCCTTCACTGTTATTTCTACAAGGTGCTAGACAAATTTTGAGTTATTTACCTGCTTTCCAGGGCATTCCAAAGGGGTGTGCAATATGTCTGAGTTTAGAGGCAGGGGCAGCTTTTTAAATGAAGATGTTTGGCTGCGACTCTGTAGTTCGAGGCTGTTTGCAGGAACGTCTGAGGCAAAAACTCATTCAATTAATTCAAAATTAGAGCTGACTGAAGGGCAACAACAGCTCTGCTGTGTGGCAACTTGTGAGGTCCAGCAGTTTGGGTTTGCTCAAACACGGCCTTATCTACTGGGAATTTAAAAATGTCCACTTTTCATTCTGACGCGGAGCAAAGTTTGGGGCTTTTTGTTTGCTTTCGCAAAACGCCGCTATATTTTTACAGGGTGCTGGAAATGGCCTTTCAGCTTGGAAATGTGCTTTAAATGTGCTTCAATCCTTACAGGAAAGGACAGGGCATCATGGCCTTGCCTGGGCATGGACCATGCTGTCCTTGGTGACACTGGTGGCCCTCTCTTGTGGCTGAAGAGGGACTTGTGTCAGGGCAGGAGGAGCTGGTACAGGTTTCAGCTGTGGCTGCCTCTGCTTGTATCATATAGAGCTGCTCTTATCATGTTTTAAGCAGTCTTCTCATTTTAAAAGGACCAGAGAAAATGGGACTTTCCCAGCTGGATGGAGATGTTTCTTGCTGTAGCTTTCCAAACTATGTCATAAAAAGAAATAGGGGGGGAAAAAAATACCGGAAAAGAGATGCACATGATTCATACCAAATTCCCAGTTTCTGATGATGATACAATGCAGATGATACAATTACACAACTTCAGAGCTAATAACACTTGATAAGGAAAATCTCGTCCCTTTTTTTGACAGAATTCGCTGTGGACATCATGGAAGCAATGGCTCAGATGAAACATTTTAAATGTAGTGTCTTCAACTGGATCCTGCTTCTAAATTCACTGCACATCAACCTTCCTCTCATCTAAATCCTTAACAGGGTTCCTACTGATTGCACCAGGTACAATAAATACATAACTATATTTTATATATATTATAAATAGTAAAGTGCAGCTGATTCTAAGTGATTYTTGATGCATCAGCTGAGGTTTTAGGGGTGGAACACAAAATCAGGTTCCTACTGACAAGTGATTCTTTGCATGTTCTTGAGAGTGTAAAGATATTTTCATATGGCTAAAGAGCCTGGTTAAACACTGATGTGTCAATCTGTGCTGAGATTTCCAATAGGGAATCAGATTATATCTTTAATGAGTAGCCCTACAAGATGTAGTAAACACACATCAGGTTTTSGTTTATAAAATTAATGATATGATGTTGGTCAAGCTTTTGTGACTGCTAACTGCATTTACAAAYGGATATCTTGGAGCATTCTATGTTTGCTTTTCAAACAACAACAGGAAAAAAATCTGGTTTTGGGCAGCCTATTAAACACTACACAGTGCAGACTGCTTCAAAAATAGCATAAGCTAAACATTGATGGTTTTTAATAAACCAGACTTAAACACTGAGTAAGTTTAATAAAGCGGATACTTAAGACAAGCATAATGAAAGGTGAAGGTCTGTTTTCTTTTTATTTCATTTCTTAACCTCTACTCTTCGATCCTGTGTTTGGTTTGGGGTTTAAAATAAATCATTCTCTTGAATGAAGTAATAGGAGAAGTAGAGTGAAGAGCTGACCTGTGCAGACAAATTTATTGCAGAGAAACTAGCAGGCAGGTAGAAAAAAGTTCCTATATTAACTACAAAACAGTAAGTGCTAAGACTTTAATAACTTCATTGCAATGAAAATGTTTTTCATAGAGTCAAAACAGATTAGTTGCAAGAAAAAATATTTAGCTCTTCTACTTGAAGCCAAATGGTGAAAAATTCAGTTAATCTAAATAGATTTATGGCTCTCATCATAGTCTGTTCCCTCTGATGATTTGGCACGTTTTTTGCTGTAACCAAACACCTTGAGACTGTGCTCAGACCAGAGAGAAAAGTGATCATGCTTCCCTTTTACAACCTCCTGAATCCCATCTCCCTTGTGTCYGTGTGACTGTGATGCCCTCACACCTTCCTCAGAGCTGGTCTGGAGGAGGTGAGGGTAAATTCCTGCCTCTTCTCAACTTCAACAAGTTGAGGGGGTATTGGACTTCATATTTGAGGATGTTTGCCTGTTTTTGCATTAGCAGTTTTCGCAGCTGCTCCTAATTTCTTTTGCCAGCCCTACCAGGCTTCAGCAAAGGCAGAGAATTCCCCCCAAAGCTTCTGTCAATCTAGTGGAAACAGCCTTGTGCTTTGAATGTTTCAAACAGAATTGTTTCTGGACACAATAAAAAAAATAATTAAAAAAAAAAAAAAGCCAGTTTCAACATAAAGTGAAAAGGAATAAATTTCAGTTTTCATTTCAAAGAGAGACACACATGTGTGAAATGTAGTTTAAATTTATTTACATGTGAACATTGGCAGAATGGGTTCATTAGTCACATAGCAGTMTGAAGATACTGTGTATGGAGGCTCTCCTTTGGAGACAAGGTATGGAAAAGGCATTGGCAAGTGGAGGGAAAGGAGGGGGTTGTCTGGCTGTGTACTTAACACAGATGGGCATTCAGTTATGATTATTAATAATCTCTAACAAATTTATCAGGAGGTGCCTCTGTATATCACCGTTGTGCAAGATGCAATTTGAAATTATTACATGATAGTGCTGTAGTAACATATTACTTTAACAGTATATTTTTTTGTAATTATTTAGTTTCTAAAATTTCTTCCTAAGGACAAAAATCAAAGTTTTCCTAATAATGACATTTAAACTAGGACCACTGGGTTAATGGARGTATTTGGTTACAGTGGACTCAGACAACTGTGAGCTGGTGACTAGAAAAGATACCTAAGACAGATGTGGGTTTTGCTTTATTGAAGASAAATTTTAGAATTGGGGTTGCTTTTCCAAGTTTAAGAATGATGCTAAAGCAGAGGGATTTCAGTGTAGGTAAGAAAGAGATAACTCTTCTGACAAAAGTGTCAGTGAGGTTAATTAGCAAAGTTATCCAACAAGTTTTACTAACCAACACATTATTTAGAGGTTCTACTGAGCTTCTATTTAGCCTGTTTTCCAGATAGGCATTCCAGATGAAAGCAAATCAGAAAATTAYGTAAGCTTYAGATGACTTCCCTAAAGAGRATCTCTTTTAAGTGAGTTTAAAATTTACAGATAGACAATGAAAAAGATATGATTTGTACATCTTTGTTAGTAAGGCAGCCCAYGTGTCATGAGATTTCCACTTGTTTTTGTTTTCCTGCAAGTGGGTCTGAAATTCCCTTCTTAGATAACCTACACAGGCTTAGGAATCAATGGATGATGATCTGAGAGTAAAGCTTAATCAAGATTTGGAAAAAATATAGTCGRCAATTAGCAAAGCTTTTGCTTTTAGTTATAGTGGTGTCAGTACTGTATTTGGCTGACAGCTTCATTTATTTTCTCCTGAGTGAGTGGAAAATCATTTTCCCGTACTCCTGCTGTCACCAAAGTGCTCCAACTCTCCAATACTCTAAGCAGGAAAATGTGCTCTCAGATAGGCTGCRTTGTCTTTCCTGAGACATTTTGCCTGTCCTCTCTGTTAGTCTGAATTCATAAAAATAATTCACAGAAACAGAAAGAGAACCTCATTTTAAGAAGGATAAACGGGCTTGTCAGGCTGATGCAGATGGGAGGTGGGATGGCTGTATGCTCAGCAGGTGAGGTGGGACCATTCCCAGCTTTCTTTAGGAGAAGAAAAAGAAAAAAAACATCCTTTCATGTTTTTCCATCCCCAATGTCGATAGGCAACGCTGGGAAATTCTGGTTACAAGGCAGCAGCAATTTGGGGAGTTTTGTTTAGGTTTCTTACTGGTTTACTGTGACAACAATCTCAGCTCCTTTGGGAGTTGTCCTTGTGGGAAAGGGGGATTTTTGGAACTGTGAAAATGTGCAAGCCCTGTGTAACATCACTGTAGTGGTTCAGACACTGCCTCTGACAGGACTAGCAGTGATAACATGCAGAGAGGAATCCCAAGTGAGTGTTTACACAAGATAATGTCGTTGCAGGACMCCAGAACACTTGTTACCCCCTCTGCAGCCATGCACACCTTCCCAGCCTCATCCTGGTGACTGATTTCATGGCAGCCCCACTTTCTGCTGGCTGGATCAGCTACTTTTGCCACTTCAAATCCTGAATTTGTCGTGTGGCACCCTAAATAACGCCACTCCTGACCCCAGAATCATTAACTGTGCAGAATGCTCAGTGCAGAGCTGTGGTAGCTCTKAGAAATCCAATGCTGTCCTTTTAATTGGGTCCCAGACTTCTCTGAGAGGGGAGRATCAGTCTCTTCCTCCAAGTGACAGGACAAGAGGAAACAGCCTCCAACTGCACCAGCAAGGTTGAGATTGGGTATTAGGAAAAATCTCTTCACTGAAAGGGTTGCCAAGCATTGGAACAGGCTGCCCAGGGAAGGAGCTGGTGTCAGCAACCCTGGAGGTGATTAATGGGTCTCTGGATGTGCCACAAAAGCTGTACATCTGCTGCATGATCCCTCTCTAGCTGGAGAGGATGCAGTTGGGTTGATCTAATTTAGGCATTCTGAATCTTTCTCTTGAGGTGTTTTTACATGGTCCAGACTTAGAAGCTGAGTTATTTTCTTCCTGGTAGCAGGAGGAAAAAAAAATTGAACTGCTCATACCAGTTACCAAATGTCTTACACCTTTTGAAGGACTGCTCTGAGAGCTCCTGGGGMAGGAGCCCAGTGTCTGTTCATGCAGCCACACACACATTTCCTGATGTTGGTGATGCTGGGACGTTTCATTCCCCCAGCTGGGCTGTGGGGAGGGGAGCACACAGCTGTGCTGACTCCACTCCAGAGCCCAGCTGTGTGACAGTCACACTCTGTCCTTTCCTCGCTGCTCTCAGGGGGATGCTGTCACCTGGCAGAGAGCTGGGGGTGCCTCTGCCTGCCCACAGCACCTGGGAAATCTCCAGAAAGTGCCAGGATTTCCCACCCATTCGTGCAGGAGTGTGGCAGTATCCTGTAGTGGTGTGGACAGTGTCCTGATGGGGATTTATCCACCCCACATTACCCTGCTTGCAAGGTTGGAGGCATCTCTGGAGAAGGTTTTGTGAAGGTGCTGGCTTGGGGCTCTAAATCAGTAATGTCACATTGGGAAACTTGCAGAATTTATCATTCCCAGCTCACCTTTGGCTTCACAGAAGCAGCTGGCACAGAGGATGCCCGATTTTGGTAGTTCCATCTGTTTTACACACCAGCATTGACACTCTTGGCTCCTTGGTCATTCAGTTTTCTTCTCTGTCCACCTCCTTTCTTTGATCCCATGGGGTTTTTTTCTCTCTCTTTTTTTTTTTCCCAGGCAAGGTTTGTGGTGGGCATAATGGAATGAGTTAAAAGGTGCCAAATTAAATTAGTTCACAAATTTGGAAGGAAGCCAGTCGGGAAATAGCAACTGCTTTTRTAGGAAAGCCTGAGAGAGAGGGAGAGAGACGGGGAGGCTCTGTCTGCCTGTGTGCAAGTGCAAATGCAAATCATGTGCCCAAAACCCAAAGTCAAATGATCATAAATGTTTTGGATCGATGCAGCACATTTGTGAGTGATTTCCAATACTTCTTCCTGGAAAAAAAATCCCCTTGTTTGCTCACAGAAACAGCCAGCTGTGCAGGAACTTGTTGGGAGCTGTGCACTGGCATTTTGGGCATTTCAGGCTCACCTTTGCTGTGCTGGTGAGTGAAGGAGCCCCATCTATACCTCATGAGCTTGGTGCAAGGGTAGAAACCATGGTAGGAAACAAGGAGGATSTGCTCACTGACTCCACAGCAATGGTCTTCGTGGCTTTAGCTCTCCTCTGAGCTCACAAACACAGCAGCCATGAGGAAATCTTTCCAGCCACAGCTTTACAAGTTTGATCTCATTTCATCTGCTCATGTGACTTCCAGCAAAGTCAAATCTGCGGAGGCTTCCTCTCACTTCATTCTGCCCTGAACTTAAAATAGTCTGAGAGCTTTTCTATGGCTCGCAGCAGAAAGCAGCCCTGGTGGCTTTCAACCAATTACATCATGATTATGCTGTAATCTGTGTTTTCTATGTGTTCAGAAATGTATGTTTTGCCACAAGTGCCTATTATAGTAGATTTATGGAAGAGTGCAGGGCACGCTTTCTGCTTTGTAAACCGAATATTTTATTATATCAGATGCCTGCCAAAGTTCTCCTAGTGTATTTTGTGTCAGGCTGTTGTGGGAAACAGCACAAAATGGAATWCATTTCTTAGTTTCTCATGAATATTAATCTCTGAAGAGAAGCACAGACTATATTCCACCAGCTTATTYTTGGTGCAACACTAAACCAAACCTATGAGGTCTCTAGATGAGATTACAGCTCTTGAGAAATTTTACTGTGCTCCTTTAATTCTCTGTTCTCCATGGCACAAAATGCATTGAAATACATGGATGAGCTATTGAAATTATGGCTGTTAAATGTGTCATTTGTGCACCTCTACTGAAGCTCTTCAGCATTTTTTACAGTGTCTACCTTGTGTGTTTATTTATGCTATTAAAGTGTATGAAAAATGCTTCTTAATATATATTAGATATATATCTTACATCAATGTAATGTTAGAAATCAGGAGAAACTAATTAAATGACTTGCCAAAGCCAGAGAACAACTGTGTGGAATCATTAGCAGTAAAAATCAGAAACTGTGACTCTTGGACCTTTATTCTAAGCATTAAGCACTAGTTTTCAATTCTACAAGGACACTGGTTTGGGGAGGAAATACATCATAAAACTGCATTGAGGAAGTCTTTCTCAGCTTCCCAAGTCTGAGGTATTTTGATTGAGAGAATTATATAATCACCATATCCATATAGAACTAGTTGATAAAGGCCAGCAATAGGTGGGGAATCTTTTATGTCTTTGGCATTTGAGTGGGAAGGGGAGAATTTGTGCACTCAGAGGAGAGGTCAGAGCATCTTTCACAAGAGAAATACTTCTGGAGCTCAGTGTGGGACCTGTCACCGTTGGATCTTGRCTTTCTGCTCCTGTTTCTCCTCATCTTCCTTCCCAGGCACTTTTATTTTCATATAGGAARGTTATTAATGGAACTAAACACTTTATAATTTTTTCATCTCTAATTAAGCCTTGCTCTGGCACTTTTTTTACAATGATTGCTGCTAAAATCCTTTCAGGTATTGTTCCAGAGCTCATAGCTCCTTGTGCTGAAACAAGAAAAATCCATAGAACACAGTGTAAGGACATCAAGTGAGACACCTTTCATGTGCTTTCCAACTGAGACTCTTTTTTATCTCCTTGGCTTTGAAAACATCATTCACCTGTTTCACACAGCTGAATGACAAAGTTCTGGGYGCTCTGAGATGCTTTTCTGGTGACAGCACCTTCCCTCACTGAGACCAAAATGAGAAAATAGTTAATCTGCCTTTCATGGCATCGATTAGGGGTTTGTTTAGTCGTATTTCAGGTTTCCTTTTAGTCACAGTGCTCTTCTGACCGTTCTGTTGCACTCATCCAAAGCTCTTGGATGTTTTCAGTCTGTGTCACCACTCTCAAAAGTCCTTCYAATGCAACCAAGAGATGTAGCAGAGCATTTTCTTCCAGTAGATTCCTTGAAGGCATCCTAGGGATGAATAAAAATCAGATATAAATATGATACATCATCCATGGTGYGTTAAAATGAGCCCCAGAGTTTTTGAGACTGGTACATAGTTTGCATTTCATTTAAATGAATGCTTTGCCTCATTACTTAAGTAAGTAGACAATCTTGGGAAAACCTCATGTTATGAGCTTTATTTCAAGCTTAAGTTAATTRTTCACATGATTATTTTTCTTTCCTAGGTACCACCTTTCTCCTTTTTGTAGTCTGACAATAAATAATGTACCTAACATGCCTGTATTTTTGGACCAAGAAAAATACCCTCAACAGTGAACTTATTTTGTGTATGGCAATCAAAGCTCAATAAATATAAAAAATTAATCTGTTTTTCATTTGTGTAAGCACAAAAATGTATTTAAGAAAATTCAGTCCCCTTCATATTTTACACTCTTTAAACTCCAACTTGGCTTTAGTGACATTTTTTCCAACTTRAAACCTTGTTTGCCAAGATTCAAACTGAGTGAATTTTTATTGCACAGTTATAAACCATTGGGGGGGGGGGGAGAATTATATAATGGAAAAAAGTTGAAATAGCCTTAGCTCTAAAAGTGCAAATAGCATACAGCACCCATTAGAGAGGGAGAGAAAGAAAGGTCATTGTTAATATTTTCATTGAAATACTCCTGTAATGCTTTCAAATGCACCCAGGGTGCCTTTCACAGATGGAAGCACTGCACATCATTAAGGAGCAATGACCAATGGAGGGGGCAGCTAATGACAAAAAGGGGCAAAAGCTGTGGGGAAACCACCAGCCCTGAGCTTCACTGCTCTTTAGCAGCCAGGAAACCCCAAGCTTTTGGAGAAAAGAGGAATATTCTGGTCCTGATGGTGTCCAGGTGAGCATCCTGCTGCTCCTGGCTGTCCCAGAGGAGAAAGAGGGGGTGGAAATACCCAGAGATGTGTCAGTTCTATAGTAATCACTCAGGAAAACATTCAGTTTTATAATAATTGCTCAGGAAAAGCTGGAAAATATTCAGATTCTGTTAACAATAGTTTGGATAGGCTTCCACATATTTTTTTTTTTTTCTTTTCAGGGCTGGCAGCTGCCAAGACCTTAGCTGGTTGTTGCTTTGCATTCTGGGGTGCAGCTCTCAGTGATTATTTATCCCAGAGAACCACGGCCTCCAGCGTTTTTCAGCATGACCTGGATGGTCAAATCTTTGGCTACTTCAGTGATTTAAGCTGAAATACCATCTGGCAGCAATATAAAACCCAGTCTGGTAGGAGGTGAAATGGAAAAGTAGGGAAGGATTGGTACAAAAGATACGACTGGAGAACAAAAATGTGTATCAGGATCCGTGTCAGAAATTCCATGGTATGTCTTGGTGCCATCTTATGGTTGAGTTTTATGAGGCTTGTCTTCATGAAGGAAAACAAACAGATTTGAGGGGAAGAACCAGGGTTCTCCTATGGTAGGGAACTATTTTCCTGTGGTGGAACATGACTATTGGAGTTTACAAAATGCATAATAATGAAGGGGAACGAAAAACATTCATTATAATGCTCTTGAAGCAACAATCAGAGCCTGTTTTAAAGTCAAGTGTCTCACAGTACATGAATTAACTTGACAGAATTAGGAAAATACTATGGAAACTGGAAAATGTACTGCATAAAGCTGACTCTGTTTTGCCAATTCGTACTCCAGTGCATTTGTATAATTTTTATACATAAATGAAGCAGTGTGTAATCTGTGTAAATCATTTGYAAGTACTGGGAGCTGCAGTATCTAGAGCATGAAGTGGATGGAGCCAGAGAAAAAGCTCTGAAGGAACAGCAATGGTAATGTGATGACTGAGAAGTAACTGCATGTTTAACTGTCTGTGAAACAGAAAAATGTTAACTGCTACATGAGAAACATAATTATTATAGTGCAGCTTCCCCATAGCTTTTAAGGACACTATATATATATATATATATATATATATATATAGTCATGATTTAATATAAATGTGTGCATCAATCTATGCACAAATTCTGGAGCAAACAAAAATTTGACTTTTTTTTATTTTAACCTTGATTTTTCTATTATTATTTAAAATTTATTTCTGTTATCCCATCTGCGAATGCGAGAACAAAATGTTCTCAATTCATGCAGTTTCATGTGACTTTTATTAACGTTTGGTCTTTAATTTGGTGAAATTCCTTTTSCAATACGTCTTTCCCATGAATATGATTTAAATCAATGTCTTCAGGTTTCACTGACATAAAAGTTGAAAGAGAAGTTTGCTAATGCTTGCTCTGTTCTGAAAGACAGTGGTCAGGACAGCAGGAGCTTTAGGTTTCAGTCTTTAAAAGAGAAATTTTTAGAGGCAGAGTATGTTCAAAAAGCAAATACYCAAAGGCTCCACACTCAATACCTGGGGGAAAAAAATCATGGCAAACCCTCTCAAGGTGCAGTGCACAAAATTTTTTGCTTATTCAAGGGAAATCTCCTGATTTAAAACTTGTTCAGTAATTCTGAATAACTCCTTTTTCTTAGAAATGTGATTTTTTGCCTTCAAATCCTGTGAAAGTAAAAATCATAAATAAAGGTGCAACAGTCTCACACAACAACAGGGTGGATCTTCAGTAARCTTCAACATGAGATTATCCAGAAGCATAACAATAAGTGGATATTCATGTTCAGTAAATCAAACCAGGCTTGTATGTTGCAGAAAGAATGGGGTCTAAAGCATTTGGAAAAAGTAAAAAAAAAAAAGGATGAAATGGCTTTATAAGGAACTGAAAGGGGGTCAATAGAAAAAATAACTAGAGATGATTAGAGGAGAACAGGTRAAATTTCTGTGGAAGGCCAACTAGAATAGAGAAGGAATAATCAGTTCATAAATTCAATTTCACAGTTTTCAGTTAAAAGTTCAATTATGCTGTTCAAGGGCTTTCAGATGGTCCCCCAGGATAGCAATTTCTTTCTTTTCCCTTGGATAACTGCAGCCCACTCTTCCTAGACTGCAATCCCTTGGGTCTGACACGAGCAGTGGCCCAGATCTCCAGCACAAACCRACCCATTCTTAACGTGGGTCAGTCAGTAGGCACACCTGACATGAATTTCCTTGGAATGAGCTGGCATGTGAGTTTTGTTCTGGCAACATTATGGTGGTTTAGTCCCTAGTACACGTCACCAAAGGGTTTTCTGTTGGGTGTCAAGCACAAACCTTTTCAAGATCCTTGTCTTCCTGGATGTCCTCACAGTACAGGCAAAGACCAGCGGCTTTCCCCCAGCTTTTCACAAAGTGTGAAGCACCACTACTCATTTCTAGGCCACCAATATCTGAAACTTAGTTGTTAACAGAAAAGATTTTTCTTGAAAAAAAATTTTAAAGAAATTTCCAAATTTTAATCCGTATTTGTCCCCCGAGCATGATTCCAAGATCATCATTTCAGTGCTCTGTCATGACTGAGGAAAGGTGCCTCCCTGTGACGGAAGTCTTGCTAGATTTTTCTGGGGTGTAGCTCTGAGCCTGGCTCTCTCACTTTCTCCTTTTTCAGATCAGAAGGAGTGAAGGAATTMATGTCAGTGACTGATTTAGAACTGTTTTCCACAGCTGCTGGAAGAGCAGCAACCCGCCCACACCCCGACACAGGTGGCAGATTAATCACAAACTCGTTGGGGACTATTTTTCCTTGACATATCCCTACAAAATCTCTGCCCCCAAGAATTAGATGGGTCAAAGAACCTTTTCATGGTTAAGCTCTTTGGTTGGAAATGGGATTACCACGGGACAGAGTGGTCCTTGGGCAAGTGGGCAAAGACTTCAAAGGCAAACTTGGCATTGGAGGTTTGGCAAGGAAAACGCTTGAATCCTCTGCCAAGCACCCCATGTCCAACAGTGCCCAGCATCCTACACAGAAGGAAGCTGAGGGAGACTTTTGATACCTTAATGAGCTAAAGAGACTGTAAAAAAGTAGTGTTTATAAGATGTGTGTTGTGCCAGAGACCARAAAGAATCCACTTTTTCTCTCTCTCTGTGCAAAGGATAAAGAGGTAATTCATGGCAGAGAAATGAGTAAAAATTACCTCAGGCTTTTAAGACTTTTGTTTTTTGTTTTGTTTTAAACTTTTTTTAATCTGCCTTATCAATTAATTACCATAAAACAATGTTTATCTTTGTTGCATTTCAGTGGCAGCTCTGGCTCTTTATGATTTCTGTCCAAAGTAAATGTTTGAGCTGTCTCGGCCGAAATGACAGAATATATCATTTCCATTAAAAACCAAAGTCATGAAAGCCATGCAGACAGCTTTAACTGGCCCTGTAATCACCTATCTATGTTTCTATAAATGGGCCAGGGGGGAAATAATTAGCTGGTGATTTGGAMAGCCCCTGGCACTGCAGCCAGGTGTGCGTGGGCAGGTGCCCACCGCCTGTGCCATGGGCAGGGAGGGGGGTGATGGCTGGTGTCACTCTGCTCCAGGAGCCCATGGAGCTCCCCTGGATGCAGCCGTGCCCTCCTGGAGTGCTGCTCATCCAACGAGCCTGGGCCAGCTTCCAGCCTAGGCCAGAATTGGTGGGAATGGTTTCTGTGAGCTCGACAGCGCGGTGACACATTTGATGTGGAAATTTGCATTCACAGGCTGAAAGGCCCATTGAGGAAATGTGTTATAGAGTCATGGAATGATTCTACAATGAATTAATAATACAGGTGATTATTAGAAAGCCCATACATTATCATTAGAGTATATGATAATATAGGTTATTGTAAGAAAACCTGTATAATACGGATTATGTTAGAAGGCCCACTGAGAAAATGAAAGATCATATAGAATCACTCATYACATCATGAATGAATGAATACAGAATACTTTCACTTTGCCATGAGATGGCCTGTTATCTGTGGAGTTTCCATTCCTTTTCTTTCTAACGACATTTTAAATATACTTATATATTTTATTTTATTTTATTTTGTTTTGTTTTATTTTATTTTATGTAACATTTTATCTTATATATATTTGTATATTTGATTTGTCTTGATGGAAATGTCTCTGGAAACTTGCTGCATAAGCCATTCTCCAGTGAGAAATATAAATATATACCTTCTTAAAATGCACTGGTGGCATTTTGAAGTAAAGTAGCAAATGGACACATCATCTTTGCCTCACCTCTCCTTCCCCCTCTCTTCCCATTAGTGCAATGCCAAAGGTCTGATATGCTGAGCTTGTCATCTCCTGCAGGGGGATTAATTGTCCCCCTGCAAAGGAAGTTGAGGAAACAAATAATAGTGTAAATCATCACATTTTGTTGCTCTTTTGTGCATTTTGTGTTACTTAAATTGCAAGCTGGTTTCGTGTTGCTTGGATGGAAGCTCTTTCCCCACTGCAATAATGTCTGTTCTGACTTCAGCAGCTCAGTTTAGCTGATTGCTACAAGCCTAACCCTAATTTCCTTCSTCCATTCTTCCCTAATACCCAAAAAATAGCTGTAGGAAAAATGCTCCATTGCTTTTTTTTGCTGTTGTTTCAGTCGAAAGCATTTTCTGGTGTGAGTGCTGCTGCTGAGAAGTGAATTGTGGGCATTGTCTGTGTAACCACCCACAAACGCTTTTTCCTGGCACCTACCGAGCATCGCTGCCCTTTGGAATCCAACATTTTGCTCGTTGCTGACCCGAGGCRCACGATTGCCAGGTGGAATGTCATCCTGCTGGCTAGAGATTCCTGGCCCAAGGGGCTCTGCCTGGGATTTGCCTTTGGGCTCCCAAGTGCCATGCAGGGAGCCCTTTGCACGGGGCACGTGAGCCCCAAGAGGACAAAACCCCGGTGGTCCGAGGCTGTTTAAAGCCTTGGGTCAGAGTTTCCATCTGTAAACACTCCCTTGCCTGTTTATGCTTTCATACAGCTTGATTTATTGGAGGTGAAACCCACTGTATACTAACTGACTGTATACTAACTCTCCTAATGAAACTGATTAATTACTGTTGATTGCAGAATATGCTCATCAGCGCTAATAACTCACATGATCAGCTCATAGCCCCATACTGTTAAGTTCAGCTGCATGATGAGCTCATTGGTTAAATGGCAAAAAAGTGACTGTGGATTATCCCACCTTTTGAAAAAGAAAATAAATTAATAATTATTATGTGGYTCTTTTACAACATGCCTCCAGAACAGATGAAAAGTGTCCATTCCATTTCTGTCTGGGTGACATCAGACCTCAGGTACACTCAATGCATGTTTGTTAACACAGTTAACAATTTCAGAGTTAACTTTCAGAGTGAAAAGAACTTTATATCACGAGCTGAGGGTCATTCCTGATATTTAGACACACACACCTACTTAATGTGTATCTTAATGTATATATTTTTATTTTATATTTCTTGTCTTTGTGGTACTGACATGCGTCTTCTCAAAAAAGGTTGAATTTTCCAGTAGCAGCACTTTAGGAAAGGCAGTAGATCTTCTGCTAAAAGTATGATTTTCCTTTGTAAAACAAATTTTAACAATTTTTGTACATGCTCTTGCCTTAAAGCAGCATAAGCAAGACCTTTCAATTTTCTGAGGGATTTCTCTTTCCATGTCTGTGGCATGAACTGCTCATCTTTTGCAAATTAGTCAATGTGTAGCAAAAAACCTAATTTTTTRGCCYAACTTTCCTTTTTTTTTYCTYAAAAGYCAGATTCACTCCCTTCAAATCCAGAATGTCCCAACTTTATAGCTAAGCTGAGATGTGGAGCAGAGAGTACCATTATTGCTGTTCAATCCTGCCCATCAAGCTAAGCTCCAAGTACATAAATGTAATGAAGTGATAATACAGGGATGAAAAATATTTTGTTGGGAATATCCAGCAACCCTCTGTGTTTGCTAGCAAAAATAAAATCACCACAAAACATTGTGGTGACATGATATATAAAATCAAGAAATATTTTTTAAATTTTTCTCCTATCTTGATAAGAAATTAACCACATTGTTGCATTTTTTTTTCCTTTTTCTGATGCATTTGTGGATGGAAGTGTGTGATGGCTATTTTACAATGTGTGATGTGATCACAGGTACAAACAGTTTATGGCACTGCAGTCATAGCTAGAAACATCCAACATAAAAAAAGAGARCAGCCTCTCTGGCTTTTACTGTTACACTGCTCAGAAGAAATTTAGTTCCCGGGCCTGAAGTAGCAAGCAGGCATGAAATGTGATATTGTTTAATGGTGAATTTGAAACCTTTCACAGGGGGAATCCAAGAGAAAAATGACCTCTGAGCAGCCAGCAATCACTGGCTGCCAGCTGCTGACTTCTGTACTCCTGGTGATGCTCTGAGATTCCTGACATATGAGGTTGAGTAAAGCAGAGTAAATTGATAAACCAAACATCACAGCTCTGGATTTCAGCTCAGTTTCTTCCTATTAAAATAGTGAACAGAAAGCTTCTGCAGTGCCCTGGTTTAGAAGGGGACACATTTRGCTTTGATGTTACTGCAGCCCCTCTTCTGCTCTGTGTTTGAGCTGGTTAATGCCTCCAGATTCAACCTTTCRTGCCATGTGAGGAAATGTTCCCTCACTGACCTGATCTCACATTCTTTCAGTGTGAGATTTTCTCAGCCTCAAAATATCCTTCATTAACAACCCAGAATTTCARGGCCCAAATCAAAACTTTCAGTGCGGCCGATCCGGATCCAAATGTTACAGCTCAATTTCTTTCTGCTCATGACTTTCCTACCGATACTCAAACAGCTACAGGAAAATCCAGCATATTACCCTCATTTTCCACTTTCTGCTACAAAGTTTTTATCTTTCTGCCTTTGTTTTTATGGTAGGACAGTTTCTGGTTTGAATTTTATCTAGCATAAAAGCTGCCTGAAGGCGCAGACCTCGAGACTAGCCTGTTAYTCCTTTCAGGTTTTGGCTGAAACTGCAACATGGAGGAAAACCAATTGTCCTCCTTTTCCTGCTCTGAAAGATAAGTGTGACATGAAGCACATGCCTCTCTTAAACGCTCTCGCATGTGCCTAGAATTTGAGGTCAATAAACCCAGCTCTGGAACGGGGCTGAGGCAAGCATTATGGATTAAAGATTTGTCAGTAGGGCCACATTCCAGGCAGAGGTTTCTTTGTTCCTCCACAAGGGTTTGTTCGTGCACGTTGCTCCCTGTTTTAGGGCTCTGCTTTTCAGTGCTTGGCCACCAGATCCTCACAGGAGGCAGATGTGCTTCCCCACTGCCCTCCTGCCTTCCCCACACTCTTCATCCTCACTGTAAAAATGTCCAGAGGATGCAGATGTGGGTGTCCATGTCAAGACTGCCCTGGCAGACTGGAGGATGTCATCWCTTCTGCGTTTCCAGGACTCCCAGCAACCCAGAATTTGCAGATTCTTTGTTGTCCTCAGCACACAGCTGAGTCTCAACAGGCACCTGAGCTTGTAGACAAGAGTTGTAGCACACAAACGAGCCCATGGATTCACCCAGGGGAAGCACATTAACTCAATTTCAGGCAGAAAAAGTTGTAACATGGCTGGTAAATTACGTCCACTTTCTGCTGCTTCGTTTCCAAGCACTTTTCCATTCTTTTTTCCTTCATATTGGTGTGGTTTTTGTTCCTGGAAGTGAAGTGGCAGTGGCTGTGCAAGTCCTGTTCAGAGAGGGTCAGGAATGCTCATGTGAARAAAAATCCTAGTTTTGCCTTCCAGTGCCTCCCCTCCGGGGGATTTCCTGTTACTAAATAATGCTCTTAATAATATTTAAATCTCCCATAAAAATAATTAAGTTAACTCTGTCGAAAGACTCTTTTCCTTCCTGCCACTAAGATGGGAGATTAATGATCGATTGGTTGCCTGTCCCTTGCTCTCACCCTTTACAAAAACACTATATATATAGATTTTAAAAKATATGAGAGAGGTGAGAAATGAAAATTAAGGACAAGCTGAGGCTTGTTCTTGCTCTGAAGAGCCTCAAGCACGGCCTGGGGCTCMCCATAGGAAAAGCAGAGTGATTGCATTGCTCACCTTGCAGTTTGCATCAGCCCCTCTTCCCCCAGTACTTTTGCCTTTCCTCCTCCTTGACATCTACATCCATTTTTACTTGTGAAAAGTGACTTCCAGGCAAAAAGTTTCTCCCTGATTTCAGCCTCCTGAGCTGCTGGGAGGTGGCTGAGGTGGAGTGTGCCAGAAACAGGGACTTGGACAACCTCCTCCAGTCAGAGAGTGTGGAGAGCAGTAATAAATAAACTCTGGGTGAGCCAGCCCTAGAGGGGTTGAAATGCAGAAATAYCCTCACACAAGGACAAGGAAAATTAAATAAAGGACTTGAATACAGTGTCTCTCTTCAGGTTTGAGTGCCAGCCTAACACCTAGGTGCTGAAGTAGCATTTCCAGGCAGAGAGATGTGTGCATCCAGATAAAACCATGCCTTAGTAGCCAATCCTGAAATCCCAGCCTTCCAAAAGCAGACTTGACTGCTCCACAGTCCTTTTCAACCTCTGCAATCCAGATGTACTTTGGTTTTAGAAGCTGCTGTTCTGGTTTCACCTTGCAGGTATTTGCTACCTCTTTTCCTGAAATTATGGTGCCTGGCTGGGTGTGCAGATGTGTGCCTACATAACTTCCATATTTAGTGGGTAAAAGGGACAAACTGACTTTAAAATAGGGATTGAGGCTGAGCAGGAATTTCTCTATCCCAGGTACTGTCCTAATATCAAAGTAAAACTTCTTTTCTTTCTTGCTGACTCAGCCCTTTAATGAAAGGGAGGTTTTAATTTAACTTCAGGGCTGAAGAATGTCTTTGATTATRTCCTCTAGAAGAAGTAGAAGAAAATATGGTTCTTCAACTTCTACCCCCTCTGCTTAGCTGGAGCCTCTTCCTCCACAAGAAGAACATGATGAATTGCGTGGTCTTAAATGTAAAAAAAAGCCCATTAAAGTATAGGGGTTATTTTTTGCTTTTGTATTCTTTTGAAATATAAAATATTATTCAGCCCCAAGGTTTCTTATATATTTACTTTGGCCCTAATGTAAAGAAGGCAAATGAAGTTAATTTCTGAGAGGAAATAAYGTTATTTCTCCTTAGAAGAAAGGAAGTTACATGCACTCCAAGAAGCTTTCTAGGAGCTAATTATCTCAGCACTAATAACTGCAATCTTAATGGCCAGGTCTTGCTTCTGKTCATTTAGGAGAAACCTTTCATAACACAGTTCTTTGAAGAATCTTCTGTACAGTTTTTGAGTTGGGATTGCTCACTGGCTGTTTTCAGCTGTCCTTTGAAGAGCTCTCATCTCTCCTGTGCCATTTCCTAGGAATTGCCTCATGAGTTCTGACATTTTTTAATAAATAACTATAGATACATAGTTTTGCCAAAAAAGGTAAATTCTGTTCTATTCAATAAAGGTATATTCTGAAAAAAAAAAATTAAGGGTTGGTTCTGATGTTTCCTGTACCAACCATAAGTCCATCAGAATCGATCAACTAATTTCACTGAGTCTGGAATAAAWAGAATAATTTATTTCTTGCTTTTAATATTTCTGATATGAAAGGTGCGCTTTTGAATGAAATATAAAATGGCTGATTATTGGAGTTGCCGACCAAAATGCCTGTGTATGCACATTTTTATAACTAGCATGCAAATTTAATATTCAAAACCTAAAAATAAATTTCATTTCTCCAGATTCCTCTAGATTTTCTCTTTGAGTAAAAGCAGCAGCAAGGGAGAAAGTGTGGTGTATTTAACAGTCCTTCTGTTACTGCTGGCATTTTCAAATTGAAAATTCCTAGAARGTTCATGTCTTATTCCTGTTAATGTCTGCTTTGCCCCAGGGTGTTGGCTTTTTTATTATTAACACCTAAGGTCTGATTTCKAACAGTGGGTGTGCAAGAAGGCAGAGTTTTAGACCTAGAATATCAAATATAACTCCCTGAAGTGGCAGGCATGGAAAAGGCACAGAAATAACCGTGGTGCACCTCTGAAAGCCGTACCAGCACTGAAGGAGGAAAAATTGTATTTATTCCAGGTTTTTCTGCACCAGCCTGGAGCTGACTGGGCAGAAGGACTGAGAGGCGTCACAATTCCCATGTAAGTCAGCCTTGGCTCTAAAACCTGGGAATAAACCATGTCAGTTTGCTCTTCAGCAGCCTGCTGAGCTTCAAATAAACACAGAGGGATAATCCACATATCAATAATTCAGAGATATCTAAATATTAATGTTTCAGCTCCATCAGCTCTTGTACTGTTCTATTTATTCTCCTCCTGTGGTTTGAGGTGCGTGCTTAAGCCATAGACCCTTCCATTGGAAGTGGTGTCACTTGCCCAGTGTCCTGGCACTGCCACTGTGTCCTGGCCGTGTCCCCAGGTCCCCAGTGCTGGTCCTGCACCTCCTGCTGGCCCTGCAGCTGCTCAGGATGAGCTCATGGCAGCAACAGCGCTCACTTTATTTCAGAAGGACTTCCAAGATCAGTCTCCCTCTCAAGTGAATATTTCCGCGGCTGATGTAGCCCTGTCATGGTATTTTCTGTTTATCTGCAGCTGAGAAGAGGGTGTATTAAATTACTTGGTAGCAGCCAGGGTAGACAGCTCCATTCTGTCTTTATGAAATCACACGCYGCTGAAAGTTTAAACTACTTGAGCAAAACAGTGAATCAAAGTTCAGGGCTGCTCCTCTGATTTCAGCTGACTTAGATCACTTTCAGTGGACTTGAATTATTTGTGAAAGCAAACCCTTCAAGGGTATTATTGTGGTAAAAGGAATGGAATCCTACATGATTTTATATGTGATAGCTGTTTTTTTCCACTTCACGTCCTGTTATTTACAAAAGCATTTAGTTTAATTGGCTTCAAAGAAGAATTTGCCTGCATTTAAGTTATCAAAACTTTAGGCAGAGCAGATAGGAGTAAAGCCAGTTATTTATACTTTGTTTTTAGTGCACCAAAATGATGAGAATATAAAAAGCAAAAAGATTAACCCAAACTCTCTAACATTTTAAGGTCTCAAAAAMCCCCCCCAAGATTAAGGCCTTGAAAAGCATCCAAGTAATAAATSCACAGAACCAAAACACACAGTTTTAATAACTTTATGACAAAGAAACACAGGAGCTGATGAGCACAGATGCTAAGCTGGAAAAACTTCAGCAGCCCTCTGTGTTTGTGAACTTCTAAAAATCAAGGGGTCAGGTGCAATAAGCTGGTGATGCAGTTTGATTCTCTGATGCCAAAACCCAGTGAGGTGCTGCGGAAAGGTAAAAAAGGATGGGAGAAAAACGTTCCCAGCCTCCTGCCTGGTGTCAGTGGCAAAGCCAGTGCTGTTCCTCTCTTTAGATAAAGCAAACACTGAGACTGTGGAGTCATAAATGCCCTCAGACTGAGGGGCTGTTTGGCAAAGACTCTGGTGATCTCCCCTGCCCCAGAGAGGTCTGAGTTGGTGCAGATGTGCTGCAGATCTCGTGWGGAAAGCTCAGTGTCCACAGGGCAGGGCATGGAGAGTGCGCCTCAGTGAAGTGTAACTACTGTTTTCAGACAGAAATCTGGTTGCAAATGTGAACATCCTGAGCTTCACTGAGATTTTTGCCAGCAGATTTGTTCCTGGGTTTTGCTCAAAATCAGCTGCTGGCTTTTGGGGGAGAGAGGTGTGACATTTATTCCCCTATAGCCTTGTGGATTTTGCTGAAAAGCAGAGGAGATGATTCTAATTCTTCTGAATACCAACAAAGCCACTTACAGATGGTGAGTAAGCTATTCTTCTGCAAATCCACTGGAGGCTTAAATTAGTCTGCTGCACTCACTAGAGAAAATAAACTCAGCTTTACTTTGAAATTTCTGGATGCATCTCAGGACTGACAGGAAGCACTGCTCCAGAAATCAGGAATTTTGACACAGTAATGAATGGCAGATAGGAACAGTTTTGAGTGCAATGCTTACTTGCATGGCACACAATTTGCATTACTCCTTTTCAGAGTAATACATATTTTGGTTTTGTATCAGACCTGGATATGGTGGTTCCTTTGTTTTCCTGCTTTCCCTCAAACCACAGATCTGTGCAATCATTTCATGTAGTGAAATGAAAGGAATCAAATCCCTTTCCATCTCTTTCTTGAAGTCTTTCACTGGACTTCTTGCTGCCTCTAAGAGTCTGGACATCAGGCTCGCAGGTGTGGCTCTATCCATTTTCCTGGACAGAGAAATGACAAAGGATGCTTCTTTTCCTTCTTCTGTGCTCTTTCATTTCTTCCAGCTTCTCTGCTATTTCATCCCCTTGTCATGATCACAGTTATTTTGGGAATTAGCTGGATGGCAGAGCTTAGAAACGCGGGACCTATTCAGACCCGAGCGAGCCATCGCTGAGCGTGGCATCACATTTTCCTGTAAATGTATATTTAGCTGGAATATCCCACCAAAGCTCTGTGGGCAGCACAAAGTGACAAAGGTGTGAAAGGATTGATTGGCGCTGCAGAGAAACTTCTGTTCCGTGCGCGGCCTCCCTCCGCCAGCTCCGCATTTTCCGTGCGCCTGGGCTGCCAATTCTCACACCTAGCGGGTCAGCCCTGGTTTGTCTTGCTGGAGCAAAATTCCATCAGCATTTCCAAACTGATGCCTGCACCCAGGCATTTCCTAGCTCGCTGAGCAAGGTGCTGKATGCTGCTGATGGCTCTCCAGTGTGGCATAGTCTCACTCACCAGTTATTCTTGGAGGCGCTTCTTGCTGCCTTTCCAGGCAGTCCTGGTGCTCCTTGTCTGTTTTATTTATTTTCCTCCTATGCCTCCTTTGCCTATTTATTCTCCTCTCCCATAGCCTTTGACTGCTCTGTTTCATTTCTGTTTAATTCCTGCTGCTCTTACAGCAACAGCATGGCAGAAGCACATAGATTCTTTCTTCTGACTTTTCTTCTTTCTTCTTTATTTGGGCCTCCTGCATGGGCTGTTTCCAGGCATYGCTGCCAGCAGCACATTTTGGGTAGTGTTTTCATGATCAAAAGTCATTCAGTGCAAAACCTGGAGGCCTCTGCACTCTATTGTTGACAGATGAAAATGTAAATTCAATTTATATTGAAGGTGAGGAAAAGAATTGTGGTGGTGTTCGCAGGGGTCCCAGGATGAGGGAAGAGATGAGAATCTTGATTCCATGTTTCAGAAGGCTGATTTATTATTTTATTATATATATTATATTAAAAGAAAATTATAKACTAAAATGATACTAAAAGAATAGAAGAAAGGATTTCATCAGAAGGCTAGCAAGGAAAGAAATTGAATGAAATTTTGTGACTGACCAGAGAGTCCGAGCCAGCTGACTGTGATTGGCCATAATTAAAAACAAAACAACCACATGAGACCAATCACAGATCCACCTGTTGCATTCCACAGCAGCAGATAATCATTGTTTACATTTTGTTTCTGAGGCATCTCAGCTTCTCAGGAGAAAAGATCTTAGCAAAAGGATTTTTCATAAAATATACCCATGACAAAAAATGGCTCCAAAATAGGAGGAGGACGTTCTGCCTGCTCTGATCCAAGTTTGGAGCAGGCATGGCTCCTCACCAGGGGCCCATGGGCACAGCACACGGATGATAATTATTAAGCTAGGATCTTTGGGATTGGTGTTTGTGAGATTAATTTTCCATCCCAGCAGCTCAGCCACTTTGGGGATGCGCCTGTGTATCCCATCACAGCCCTCTGCTGCCAGCAGCAGCAGGGAAGGCAGGCCTCAGGGCTGCTGCCTAGCCCTCCTTTTGACTCTTGCTCGTTGATCTGAGGGGGAGAATTCGGGCTGCTCAGTCAGAGGAAGGATGTCAGGGACCAGAGTGCTTGTAATTTTGTCTGCTCCACTCAGACTGAGAAACCTGAGATACAAAACTGTAGGGTGCAAAGACTTTAAAAAGTTTGGCAAAGCCTGGAAAAGACAGAGAGGTTAATACATTCCTGTGCTAGGCTGTAGCCTTAAGTGGTTTTCAAGTATTGATGGAATTAAGGAGGGAAAACATGCTTCCAGGCTTCTTTTTTTAAGAACAGTTGAGGAGCAAAGGATAAGAATTCTCCTTCTTATCCCCATTTTTTTCTCTTTTGTCCTCTGAATTGAGAGGCAACTTCTACCTCAAATTATCAGCCTTGCACATGGTCTTTTCTAAGCATAAACTCCTACAGAGGCTGGAACATCATGCACTTTATACATGCAAAAATCATTTCTGAAATGGCTTTTCCAGGTGCAAGTCCAATCATCTGTTTAGCCCGGTGTGAGCATCTATCAGCTGTGCACACAGGTGTCAATGCTTGAAAAACGACCCAGTTTCCTCCCCCCCCAATGGGTTTGCACACGGATCTGTGTCACTTAAGTCTGTTTTTGGGCTGCGTTTTGAGGATTTAAGTGGAATTTGGAGGGTGGTTTCTGTGCTGGAGGCTCTCTGTGCAGGGCAAATGCTTCACAGAGCGTGTGCACAGATGGGCAAATTTGGCGGCCCCCGAGTGAGTCTGGGCTGGGTGCCCAAGTTGATGATCTTGCCCCAGATGTGCCTCCCTCTAAAAAGTGTCTACTTCTTGTCAAGCTCATTAGAGAGGGGTGGTTTTGGCTWGTTTGCCTCTTTTTTGTTTTGTTTTGAGTGAAAACATAGCATTTCTTAGTGTTTCAGTGTTCCCAAACTCCAATATTTAATAACCCCTGCTATCTAATACCTGGCTTGGCTTTGCATTAGAAACAATTGCTTGCAAAGTGTTTATCTGTTGAATGAAAATGATTAAAAGAAAACACAGAGTCCTTCATATACTATTTTTGGGCAAAAGAATGAACTTGCTGCTATTTTAAATATTTCAGTATAATTTATATTAGCTACAATACCATCAATAAGGCTGCTTGAAAATTAAGTGTCATTCTTGGCCTGAGCCACTGGGTGTGTTGTGGGACCAAATGCCATGTGCCAGAAAAAAAATTAAAACCAAAACCACGGTCAAGTAGCTGAATTTATGGAGAGAGCAAGCAATACGGGCCTGAACAGCACAGCTATTTTGGACAAACAGCAATGCTTCCACCTGGGGAAAACTGAAAGTTCTCCTCCACCTYAGCAGCAGCTGTGGCACGGAGGGGAGAGCAGCAGCAAGCCACAGCTGT
This sequence comes from Cardinalis cardinalis, assembly GCA_014549065.1. Lineage (NCBI taxonomy): Eukaryota > Metazoa > Chordata > Aves > Passeriformes > Cardinalidae > Cardinalis > Cardinalis cardinalis. The sequence continues at coordinate 185,853 of JACDOX010000348.1, forward strand.
CGCCGGTGGTGATGCTGTCACCCTCCAGGTGGGCAAAGCTGGAAAGCTCTGAGGAGTAAGTGGATGGGAATTAGCTGCCATTTATGTCCCCMAGTGTCAAAGATATAGTGGTTATTTCTCCTTTATGGGGAAACTAAACCAGCCAGCTCTGTCTTTCCCTGATTTATTCAGCGTCAGTCTCTCCTTTCCCCAGGCAGCTCCTGACTCCACATCTTCCTGCACAAGCCAGTTTTCCTCCAAAGTGCAGGACACCGAGCACACTGTGCCAGACAAGGGCCTCCTAAGGCATTAATGCTTCCTTATCTGCCCTGGAAATCCCTGCCCTGCTCCATCCCAGGAGAGCATTTCCCTCTCTCACAGCTGCAGCGCACGGATGGTTTCGCGATCCTCCCGCGCTCTGCTAAGGCGATGYGAACATTGGGGGATTTGGCAGTGAGTACTTCCCAGCTTCTGGCTCCAAGTGCAGGCCCTGGACACGTCCCAGATCTCTGCTGGGATGGGATCTCGATGTGCACTTGAGGTCTTCTCCTCCTCCTACCTGTCCATTCCATAGTTTCCGTGGAACTAAGTGCAGGAATGCTGGCCAAAGAGGAGCCTCAGTGCAGTACATGTTGGCTGGGTCTCCTGTCCAGATAATCAGTGAACAGAATCTTGGACAAGTCTGCTCCTTATATCAGTTTAGACACAGACATATAAACCAAAATTWTTTTTTTTTATTTTCTCCCAAGTGTTTGGAACAGGCTCTGCTCTCCCCAGCTGATCCCATTTGACATCTGCCTTTTTTTTTGTTCACCCCTCCTGCATGACACAGAATATTTTGTCACTGCTTTTTATATAARGCAGCAAAATCCATATTCTCTTTCCATTTAATCTATTTATCTCCTGGGCATCTCCCACTCTGGTATTTGTGACCTTCTCTTTTCTGAGCCTTCCTGAAGAACCATCTGTTAAAATTATTCTCCCTACTTTTGTGTAGSCACTTTGCTCCACATTTTGAATAAATCGAGCAGCTCTTTTTTCACACACTRTCAGATTTCAGCTACCTCTGTTGTCTCTTATGCAATCTAGACTGACATGGTATAGCTGCYTGCCTTCCTTGTACAGCAACCTCTTCATAATCATCTGAGGGTGACAGACTGCTTGAAATGATTTCTAAATTCAGTTCACTCACAGATTCCCCTCTCTTTTAAGGGYACTGGCAGAAAAACTTGCTGCTTTTGTAGCATCTCCAAAATCAGAGGCAGTGAGGGCACTAGGAAGAGCAGTGGTGCTGCTAAAATGCTCTCAGTGGGAGAAGTGATGTGCTCTTTGAGCTGATCCACTCACACACCGAAGTGTCAAGTCCAAAATTCAGATATAAATCCCTTGAGAGAAAAAGAGATGTACTGCAATGTGTTTGGCTTCCAAAGGATCATTCTAGCAGGCATACCCGATCACTTATAAATATTCACTGCCAATGCAGTTGTTTCCTTGCAGATTTATCCCATCAAGCCACAACTCTGGGCATTAGTTTTTCTACCTAAAGTCTCAGAAACAATCTGTTTTTGTAGCTTTGCAGTTATGCGTGGTTTTGCTGAGTTGGTGAACCTCTTTAACTTTTTAGTATGCACAAAAGACCCATGACACTGAGATTTATGGCACAAGCCAATAAAAAAAAATACCTCTGGTGGAATGCTAAATATTCAGTGGGGTTAGAAAAATAACAGCCTCTATCTATGTGTGGCAAACCAGTATTRAAAGTTAAAATCCCCTCAAAGAAAGGTTGAATTTAAAAAGTAGTATAGCATTTTACCCTCAGAAAGAAGAAAGATGTTTTTCTCTTGCGTCCTCATATTTACAAAGACTTGTGATATACTGCAAGGGGGAAACTTCAGGAYTCTTCAGACTTGTGGAAATAAGACAACATGTAAAAACCTCATACCAGAGCTCTGGAATCATGGCATCACCAATCCACTCAGACACTCAAGAGTAAAATAAGATCTGAGCCATGCTGTCATGACATCACTGAGTTTTTCCATTAGCTTGAACCCCCCCCCAAGATATTTTACTTCTCTAAAACTTTCTCTAGTGGCAGTGAATGCACAGATTACCAATACCCTGCAAATAGATCTTCTATCAAAACTCCCATTAAAGTCAATGGGAGCCCTGTGGCCAGCCTGTCTGTATAACACCCTTCAAGTCTGGGGCTGGATGGCTGACTGCTTTATTTTATATCTGCAGGTCTTTTAAGAGCAGTTTTACAAACAGAGCAGCAATATTTTGCTGGGAACACAAGCTAGATTAGACAGAGTGGGTTTTTTTCTTTCACTTTCAGTGTCCTTGCTTGGATCAAGCAGGGAACACTGCAGAGGGGTCTCAAGCTTGCACTGCTGGCAGGACTGAATTGCCCTGAGGGACAGAGAACAGAATCCAGCTCCAAAGATTTGGGCTCCATCCCAGATACTTGGGCTATTAAACGAGCCAGGAGGTTGTGACTGAGGAGAAATAAATAAGCCCCTGAGCAGRAGTGTGTTTTGCAATCTGCCCTCTTTGGAAAGGTGCTGATGCAGGGGCAGGCTGCCAGCTGAGGGAGATGGATGTTGGACCAGGTGGGACAGCAGGGAAAGAGGGGGAAAACAGGCATTTGCAGGMTTGTTGATGAGGGCAAAAGTCATGCTTTTCTACACCTTTAGATACTGATTCCCCCTCCAGACATGGTTTCAGCGAGACATGACTTGAGGCAGTATTACTTTAGGTGGAGGCTGTTTGRTTTCTGTGTGAGGTGGCTGAGGAGCATGGGAGGTCTGGGAGCTGGGAGCAGAGGTCTAGGAGCCACTCAGTCACTCTGTCACTTTAGGGAAAGTCACTTGACCTTTCTTCATGGGCTTGAGCCRTGTCAGATACAGAAAATGACCCCAGACCAGCATTTCACACAGTATCCGAAACCTAACCTGARAAAAAACTTCCTGCAGTTCATTGAAGAGGTCATCTGTATCATCTGGAAATGTCACCCACGTCAGCTGGGTGAAAAGACTGAAAAAATTATCAGTTCACCTCCCAAACACCACCCTGCCTCTACACTTAAGTCAAAAATCAAGTGTTTGTAGCAGACAAAGAGCGTTTGTGGGCATAGAGGAGGTAACTGAATTGTGACTCTGCATTTGTATGCTACAATCCTGGTTAAAATCTGTTAAATTCTACCCATGTAAATCTAAAATTAGATGCTGTTTCTGAAAGCATGGGCCTCTGTGGATTTTTCATATTAAATCAAGTAGGTTTTAAGCTGAAAYGAGCCATATGATTAATATGCCTTCCTTTTCCAATTCATTGTTAGACTGCATCAGCATGTAGTGAGCCTGAAACAAAATACTGAAGCATTTGTCTGAAACAAAATATTGAAGCATTTGAATAATTCATGAGCATCAAAATATTGCAGTTCTTGTTTCTCTTTGCTCCTTTGGTAGTAGAGAAAACCATACAGTCCTCAAACATCATTTCCACTTGCACTGTTTTCCCTCTGCTATGACTGAAAGGGTGGATATTTGCACAGTAAATAATGTGATATAATAAAGTAAACAATGTAAATAATGTTTACACAGTAAAAAAATGTGAGCTGAAACTGCTTACAGGAATCAAACAGAAATCATTTGAAGGCACTGAGYTGGTAGAAATAACTCCTGTAATTTCATGGGCATCATTGTGTAAAAGGAGAGGATACTAGGAGATTTCAAATCAAGTTAATTTAGCAGGGGAGGGGGAAAGACAAATGATTAAAGAATTTCCAAAGAGAAAAGGGAAATTCTTTGCATGTTTAAACTGGGGAAACAGACTTCATGTCCGTTCTACTATGCTAGATACACTACTCACTTTAAAAGTGATTTTTCTCTTATTATTCATAGAGAAAGCACACTTGGTGATCATGTGAGGAGCCCAATCAAAAGGTTGAGTTGATTAATATATTTGCTGCGCCCTAATCCCTTAAAATCAAAATTCCTTCCACACAAAAAAGTGTAAAAGGCATCCTATTTCAGTGTTTGAAATGGATTCCATGTGAATTTGCCTTCCACATTGAAGACTGGTTTTAAACCTGCAGCGCTTCTCCGCTGGGGTTACCACTGGGGCAGAGGAGATCATGCTAAAACACCCATGTTGCTGTAGAGCAARTGAAAGTACTGCATGCATGCCTTTTAGAACCACGAGATGTTCATGCAAGTTGGCTTGAAACACTTTTCCTGAGCCTGAGCAGGCGGCAATTACCCTGCAGCTGAAGAGCAGAGGCGCCGTTTACCTCGCGGTTACGTAAAGCCCTGCCTGCTCTATGTTTTAGTAACGATCYCCTGGCTTCTTTTTTTGGGTTCAAWCTCTTTGTGAAGATTGGAAAAACCGTGTAGGTGATGTGTTCAAATTGCTCCAAGGGTGAGTGCCTGGGGTATTTCTGCTCAC
>JACDOX010000348.1:198359-223663 GCA_014549065.1 Cardinalis cardinalis
GAGCTGCCAGGAGAGTAAGGTAACAAGTCAATTAAACTACCACCCCAAATTTTCCAGGAGTTTAAAAGTAAACAGTCTGAGAGACCCTGTGGGGATCTAGGTTGGTTTACTTTGAAAGTGTGGGTATGGGCTTCTGTACRAACAATGAAATTCAACCATTCCTCCTTGCAGTTACCAAGGGACTTACCTGTCCCTTGGAAAAACCTGACTAAGGTGAAATTTTGCCTTCTGGCCCAGACACTGCAGCAGGTCTCATACCACACACCAAGATTTGCTTAACATGAGAGCTGTACCTTTTCTTAGCTTGTCCCTGTGCAAAGCAATAACTGGGATAAATCCTGTGAGATTCCCCCAATAAAGCAGATGGTGAGATCAGAGCAGTCCTGAAAACAAGCCAATGCCTCATCTTTCCATGGAGATCTATCCAAGCTGCAAGTGGAAAGTCCCCTTCAGAGCAGATTGAGACATGTGGTAGCATCACAGGTCCCCTGCACTTGGTGTTTCTACCCAAGCCTTGACTTGCAAAGCCAAATGTTTGTGGGAAAAGCAGATCCGCATAAGAAGGAAAAGTAAAAAGCAGCAATAAAATGCTAGRTGTCCTATCTAAGGAGGAAAGCAATTTAAAAAAAAAAAAAACCACCAACAATCCAAACTCTAACTTGTGGCCTCAGTGCCAAAACTGCACAGAATTTTGGTCCTGATTCCTGATTGCAAAACACTTGGGTTGCCAATTCCGTGCAATTCGGAGCAGCAACAGTGGATCAAGCAAATGCCACCCACCAAGTGTTTGGGCTCAGCAGCAGCTCTCTGTTCMTTCCTCTTGTTACCTCAGCTAACCTAGACCTGTTCCCTACCCAAACTGTTTGTTTAACCTAAAGAATAATAATGATCCAGTGCTGCCAATTTGTCATGTGGGAAACGTTATTCAGTCCCTTTAAAAGAGCTCGTGGGCCAAAGCACAGGAGAAAGTGTGAAAGCCAGCAGTGAGAAACAGGAAAGCTCCAGTAAAGGAGAAGTGGTGGCTGAAAACTGCTATAAAATCCATGAACATCTCAGAGGAGAAACCCAAGTTGCCATTTTAAGGTCTCAGTAGTTGTCTTAACCCTGCTTGATGAGAGAATTTTGGATAAGGAGCCACTTGTGCGGGGACATGGGCTGGTAATTAACTTTATTAACTTACATAACTTTATTTTACCCATGCCTTTGGATGCCACACAGGTGGCACTGGGTCATGGGTGACTGACCTCAGGAGGAGGGGTGTGTGTCACAGGAGACAGCACTGCTTGTCAGGGCTCCTTTGTGCTGTCTCTGCAATTCAATTCTCTTGCACATTATTCTGACCCCAGTTGCCTGTTTGCTTGGCTATGCAGAGTTGGGACTGCTCTGCTGTGGGATGGAGGATGTGTATGAGCAGAGGGAATAGCTGGGAAATATAGGCGAGGAGCTGAGAAGCCTTGTGTAGTGAAAAAAAACCTACTTAAAAATAGTTTGGGTGCTTCCTTCATACAAAGAAGCTGAAGCAGTGATACTGGAATATAAGATAACCAGGAATTCAGAGAATAATTATTTTTATTAACTCCAAATGATGTTACCCAAACACAGTCACAGTGAAAAAATCTGGGGACTGTGCTAACGCAGTTAATGTATTGATGGATTTTCTTCTCCATTCACAGGAAACTTGGAAGAGACCAAGTAGACACTACAAATGCAAAGCACTTAGSAGCTCACAGTAATTTCATGGCCAGTTATTATTTCCTGATTTCTCAGGTTCAATGTTAATGAGAATGTGATGAGATATAGATTACTAAGAGGATCATCAAATTTGCAGTCACATACTAATGGTTAAAGGGGGGAATGTTGCTTCCACTGATGCCAATTCTGCATCCTGCCTGAGTATGTGGTCTTGCTTTTAGACAGAAAGGATGGGGGAGATCAAATGGTAATGTTCCCACTGTAATATTTTGTTCTGAAGCCAAGTCCCTCTAGACAAGGAGCCCTCCTTGACAGGCTGTCATCAGGCTCCTGCAAGGTAGGRTTCAGAGCCCACCTACCAGTGACTAATATTTTCCTTTTTGGACAGGGCTGAGTGTGTGGTTTCCAGGTCAGACAAAGTGTATCCCCCAAGGAGAGAGATCCGACTTCTGGATTTCCTGTGCTTTCCTATTGTCTAGCAGTGTCTGGGCGCTCGTGTCAGTACTGGGCCTAGCTATCATCAATCCAAAAATTACACTTATTTAAAGGCCAAAATGTCCTCTCAGAGAGCTCTGCTTGGTTCAGATTTCTGAAGCAAACRTTCTCATTTGTCTGTGATAGTCTGGGCAGTGACGACTTTTCTCTGTGCAGATCACATTTTAAAGTTCACCCTGTAATCAGATGGAATGAAAATAATGTCTTCCAATGTTTCYTTGGGTTAGTGGGTTTTATGTGACTTGGCGGTGTCTGGTAATTTCTTATCATTATTGTCCAAMTGCTTTGTAAAAGAGAAGCACATTCAGCGAGTCAGCATAATGATKGAGAGCTGGAAGAGGAGCACCCATTTTCCTTTCAAAATTCCGTCTCTTGGAATGTCCTGGGGTAAGCTGGAATAATCAATCCACAACTGCACATCCTGGAAGTGTTTAAGGCCAAATTGGATGGAGCTCTGAGCAACCTGGTTCAGCAGAAGGTGTCCCTGCCCACGGCAGGGGTTTGGAGCTAGGTGATCTTTAAGGTCCCTTTCAACCCATTCTGTGATGATATGGGGATATTTTATGGAGAAAATTGGCTTCTCAGGCATGGAGGCCTGAGACAAAGAGCCAAAAGGAGAATCTCARCTCCAGTTGTGCTTGTGGACACAGATGCTTTAATACAAACCAGGAGAAACATGTATGGCCTCAGGCAATCTAAGAATACTGTGAAATAACAATCAATTTACTAAATTTCTTGATGTTCCAGCTGGATATATACACAAACATTGCCGTTGCCTGTTGTGTGCTTGATGAAAGGGATTCTGGGGAATGAAACAGGAAAAGAGCAGGGTCCTCCTTGTGAGTCTGTCTTTAAGTTTATGAACATGCACATACAGTACAAAATACTGGGGGAAAARTCACTGCATGTAGACGTGTTATATGCAGTATGACAGGGCTTGAAACAGATGTAGTGGGGTAAYGATGTCACTTTGACAAATTGCAGGGTCGCTTGATAAACGGAGCCCTCCTCTGTTAAAGGGCACCCCACTTTTGACCTCTTCACCTACAAAATATTTTTGCACCAGGATACTTCTCAGGGCACTGAGAGTCTCTGTCTAACAGCTGCCTTGGAAAAATAAGCAAAACACATGAATTGCCCCCCTCCCACACAAGGTATTTATTTAAGATAAATGTATTGCTCCAGATTGGAGTCTGCTGCAACAGTTGGCACTAGGTTTATTACAGGTTTCAGATCCAACAAGCCATTGCTTTCAGTGCTAGGAATGTGTTACATCCTGACCTGGTTCCCATCCACACAGTTTGGGTCTTTCCACGGTCATCCTTTGCAATCTCAGTCATTGTTCCAATGGTCTGTGCACTCCTAATTACTGAGCACTTCTTGGAAAGGAGGCTTGTTCACCTCAGCTCTGCATGTTTTTCTGAAGCCTGYTCGTATGGTTTTGTGGTGCAGGACTTCACAAAAGAAGGATGGAGAGCAGGAGCCTATAAAATGTATTTTGAGTCTCTAAGGAACATCCAAAATAAGGGTTCTATAAAATAAGTGCCATATACAGAAGGCAGAGTGATCTCATTTGCTTTCAGTTTTACTGGCAGTTGTTTTAGCCAGTTTGTACAAACTCCTTGTGAATGTCTACTCTTCAGGGTAGCTTCACAGATTCCACCAAAAAGCATTTTTAAGCTGTTCTCCCATTCCATGGTGCATAAAGTATCCATTCTGAGGTTACTTTGAGACTACAGAAACTCTTACTGGAAAGCTTTTCAAAAATCTAGCTGTTCAAAAGTATGGGGTTCAGGCGAAGATCAAAGTAATTTTTTTTTGCCCAGGAGATACACAGAATCAAAAAATTCACTGCAAAAATTCAAAACCTTGAGCTGTTTTGTCTTTTCCTCACTCATATCCTTATACTCTCCCCCATTATTTGCAATTGTCAGAGTTATCCATCTCCAATGGTGTAATAATTAACGGTTCTAAAAGGAWGGATGGATGGATGGATGGATGGATGGATGGATGGATGGATGGATGGATGGATGGATGGATGGATGGATGGATGGATGGATGGAGAGTTTGTTCTTCCTGAAGCTTTCTGGTGGCCAGTGCCCTAATTGTTTCTTAATTAGAACTGATGAGTTGTAGAAGTCAAATTTACCCCTTTGAAAGGACCAAGGACCATCAGGAAACTGCACTGTTAGTGTAGCAAAAATAAGCATTTATCATGTAGTTTCCTCTCTCTTTTTTTTTTAATACTAACATATATGAGTATTTCTTCCAGTTTTGGGTTGTGTCTCAAGCTTCCTCTAAACAGGATGCAACTTGGACCTGATCTCCCACAGATTAAAGTACAACACATTGACCTCCAGCTTTTAAATCTTGGTACCAAAGACAGTTTTTGCTTGCAATATGCTTTAATTAAGAGGTGTCAGATGGGACTGGACAGCCAGTGACCCATCCACTTTTCCACATTTTTCAATGGCAAGAAGTGAGCTTCTTTCAAGCCTCCTCACACAGCTTGGTGTCAGCTCTTTACAAGCCTGTCACAAAGGTTTGATTTTTGTGATTCACAGAAATACCTTTTTTTTTAAAAATGGAATTGCCCAACATGCCCTSCACAAAGGCAGAGGTTGCAGACACTACTAAAGAAATGTAAGTGAAATTCATTATATCTGTGACTAAAATTCAAGTCCAATCATAATCATTCTGAAAATAGGAATGATGTGACATTTTATAATGCCYTTTATAATTAAGGCATTTATTTCATGCTGCTATTTCATCTGTTAGGTGAAATTACCTGAGGCAGGCAGGAGGACCTAAGAAACCTTTCTTACAGCCTGAACCTCCACTCTTCTGCTACTAAACCAGATCCAGAGGCATTTTCTCTTACTGATGTGCATATTTAGCATAGCCAAGACCCTTCCTGCTGGGCCTTAACCCCTGTAAAGTCTTCACAGGGTAGGTATTGAAGCAACATCTTCAATACCTTCCCCATGAAGGATCTCTTCTTGTACAGCACATTGCCTCAATCTGGGACTGTTTGTAGCACCAGGAACATAATTAAGCACTGATTTTCAAGACAAGAGCTGTCATGGCAGTTGTGAAGTGTTATCTGTCATCCTGACAGAAACACATAAACAGAGAGTGTCCCTTTCCTTCAGCATCCCTTATGTGCCTGGCTAACGTTGCTTCCACAGGCATGGAGAAAATTAATGAGCCGCCCACTCGTTTGTGCATCCCCTAATTGCACACGCAGCTGAAGTAGCTGTCACCCAAACTGCCAGAACAGAACTGGGCTGGTTCCTGGAGCATTTGGAGGAGCCCTTCTAATAAGCAGCTCTGATGCTGATCACATAACGAGCGTGAAGACAGAAGTGTGACCGTGACACTTGTGCAAACACATTTGGCTCGGCTCCTTTTTAATTAGCGCCTGCGAGCAGGGCTTGCCAAATTCTGGGGGCTGCCTGTGAAGAGGCAGCTTGATTGAGGTCAGCATCCAGTCGTGTGTGCTGCTGAGCACTGGCTGCTGCTTGATCCCTGCTGAAAGCTTGCAAGCCTGCAAGTTTTCCCCGTCCCCATCCAGCGGAACAAAGGCGCCTTGTCAGGCAGCTGAGGGAAATGAAAGCGGTGTGAGGGAGGCAAAGAGTTTCTCATCCCTGCCATCCTGCCATGAAAATGGCACCTTTCAGCTCGCTGAGAGTCACAGCCCGTCTTTGTCCTTCTAGGACACGACATAAAATGATGCAGACTTTTACCTTGGACTTTCCAAGGTAAAAAAGAGGGTGTTTAATTTCGGACTCCAACGTTTACAGATTTCCAAAAGGGACAGTGGGTTGGAGGGTGACAGTGCCACCTCTCCAATGACACTGGATGAACCAACAGTCCATCAAATTCCTCTTTCTCTATAAAAGAATGCAAAACAATAAGTTATTTACATAAARTGTGTGAGAAAGTTTGTTACAAGAATGTAAACATCAGAAGGCTTAAAAAAACTTWAAAAACCCAGGGCGACATTTCTTCCCTGATGTTATGTCAGCTAGCGCCCTTTTGATATTTCAGCAAATAAAAATGATTTAGTGCTGTTTCCTCATGCATTATCAGAACTGTGGCTATCAACCATAAACTGTGTGTAGCTTGCTTTCTACCACACACAAAACCCAGAGAACGACTGAAATTGTACACAACATGAAGCCCATAGGRTAAACTCCTTTCCATGTACACATGTGCTATTTATAACTTCTAAATTTATTTTCTGGCAGAAAGTTTAAGGAAAGCATGTGCAACATCCCCAAATTGCTTACACTACAACACTGTTTTTTGGAAAAGAGTCTGAGGAAGAAAAAGGGGTTGATCTTCAGTTTTYAGCCTTTAAGGATGTCATGGCCAGTTGAAGAATAAGGAGTGAAATGAAAAGACRTGGAATGAGATGTTTTCTGAAGCCTCACTTTTTACAGTTCTTTTGATATGTCTTCTTTAGAGACTTTGAAAGAATTCAGAGCTGTCACATGATTTGTGCATGCCAAAAAAAAAAAAAAATCAGAAAGCCTTGGGAATAAAGTCTTGGAACAATGTTTTTTTTTCTCCAGTGTGGTATGGTCAATGCAGAATAATTAATGTTTGTGAGATTCCTGAAGAACAAGGTGCACATTATAGGCCATATTTACAGAATAGGTTTCTTTTTACTTAATTTCACAGAGAATTATATGAGTAACTCACCCAGTTTAAGTGATGAAGCAAACTAGACTGTTGGGAAACAGAGAGTAGCCAGGCTGTTGGTCCAAGAAATTAGTGAAGAAAACTATTTAAAATAATTTTTTCCTCTAAACTGAAGGAAATTGTACAAGAATTTAAGTCTGGAAACATCTGAATATGTCTTCATGTATTGTTTTTACTTGCAGGCCTGGGGGCTCGAATACCAAACATAATGGGAAAAGCTCTGAAGTCTCTGTAACTAAAAGCTTTCAAAAAGTGCATTGGAAATCAAACTAAATAAAATAGCTTCAGATAAACAAGAGCTGGCAGCATCTAAGAGGCCAWATATCTCTTAGAAGATATTTTGTAGGAATCTGGAATAGTTGGTCAGAYAAAGAACTTTGGAGAATTTGCAAAAGCATGGAGAATTTGAGGAATGGCCTGTTAGGCAGAAAGTGTTGAGGGCTAAATTGGTAGAGATGATGGGTGATGTTCAGTTTTSAAAGCTAAACAGATGGGAGGAAGCAGTAAGCAATTGGGAATGGGGCAGAAAGTAAAGAAAGAACTATTGGGTCAGTGCTCCCAAACCACTGGGACCAGAACTCCCTGCCTGGCAGGTTCCAGCTCTCATTTTCAGCCTGTTGGCCCTTTCTTTTTTGCAAGCTTATTGTGATTTGCAAAGGGAAGCCAGCCAGACTCAAGGTGTTCTGAACAAAGGTTTCATAATCTTGGCACTTTGTCTGTTCCTTGGACAGAGGGAGGGACCAGCAGAAGATATTCTTTTAGAAAGTGAGGTGTATTTTGAATTCTGTTTCACAGCCCGTCTTCCTTCTCTGTTTAGCTAAGGAAAAGTTCCTTCTTGACCAAGTAATGTTTCCCAAACAAAGCTATWAAACAGCTGAGAGCTGCTTCCATGGGTCTGTGCTTTATCCATCTCCTCACAGCATTGCTGGCGTGGAAGGCACAAAGCTCTGGYGCCTCGTGGAGATGGAAGAGGACAGCGGTGCAGGAGGTGGCAAGCAAAGGGGAAATGGAGCCTTGAAAGCTGTGCAGGTTTGGCATCGTTTTGAAAGCCTTGGTGTTGGGCAGCCACACTATCTGTAAGATCTTGCCTGCTTAAATTCACCAGGAATTTAAGACAGAAAAAGAAACAAGCTGCTACAGGAGACACTTTGTCAGAAAGATTCCATCATTTGATGAAAAGCATTTTTGAGTGAGCGTAGTTTATTAAACTTCACATAATCTGACAACTGTTGTCTTAAAGTAAAAGACTTTCCCCTTTCTACCCCTTATAAATATATTTTGACCCTTTTTTTTTTCTTTTGCCTCCCTTTAAGGCACAAATGAGTTCATGAACTTTATCGATAAACAACRTTGCTCCTATCTGGACTTTTGTTTTCCTTTCGAGAGTTTCGCTGAGCCATCTGCAGTTAAATCTTCATTATTTTGGACATATACTTTTCGAACTATCCCCTTTTCCTAGCTCCTAATATAGCAAAGCCATTCCTATTCAGTCATGCTCATAAACATTTGCATAAAGCGAGTTGTGTACTTGAATTGGGGCCTCCGACATATCCTGTTTGATATAGCAGACCTCATAAAAACAAAGACAAGACAGATGCAATTTGTGCCTGTCTGGAAGTGAAGTGCTTCTCTGCTTCCCTCACAGTCTGGCAGAGAGCAGAACATCTGGGTGCTGCCTGCTTTTCAACCAGCCCTGACAGAAGAGGAATCCTTTTGTAACGCAATTAAGTAGTAAGTGTGTGAAAACCGTATCTGTAAAATAGAAATAGTTTCTGAACAGTCCAAAGCACTTTTGGCTTTGGTTGGTGATATGAAATGCTATATGCAGATKCTGAAAGTTCTTTCTCTGTAGTGCAGACTCTGCCAAAGTCAAAAATGTAAGGAGGGAYCTGAGACAATTTTATTTTTTTTTTCCTTAACAAGGAAGCCATAAATGCCTGCAAAAGGGACAGGACATACAAAGTTGCYATTTTTTTCCCCAGTACATGGGTGCAGAAGCACTTAAACAAGGTCACTGTATTTTCCCATTAAATTTTCAGTTAAAATGTAAACACTTTTTAGGGTGACAACTACTGTTCATGACTCTGGTCTCTCTAGTGAGTGTGCTTGGAGGCCCTGCTAAGTCTTACTCTCTTTCCTGGGTACCAACCTGTCTTATGATGAAAAACTGCTCAATAGCAAGGTGAAGAAAACCCAGCAGCCAATTTCTTGGTGGTAGCAAAAACACTGGGACATYTGATATGAGCTTGGACAGCCGGAGGATCTTCGTGCTGGGCARTTGCTGAGGGTTTTGCCTTGAAATGTACCCACCTTCATTCAGAACTATCTTACCCACTGCTGAAGAGTGTGGGTGGTCAGGTAGGTTGGGAATCTCTGATAGAAATTGATTTGACACATTGAACACCTCCCTGCAGCCCAGTGCAGACACCTGTGTTGGAGGAAGCTGCTCAAGTGTGTCCTTGTCTCCTTCTTGGCCAGCCCCAAGGGCTGGGTTCTGTGCATGCCCTGGGAAGTACCAAACTCTCCATCCTCTCTTTGCTGAGTCACCAGTGACAAAACTCAGGTTAGCCCTTTCCAGGGAATACAGACCTAAACATAKGAAAAAGGCAAATTCTGCCCTTCTGCCTTCCTGTAAAATCAGTGTTGGGGCAGAGAACTGAGCCTGCAGCTCTGGAAATCAGCTTATGTGGCTGGGCCTTCCTGCCTTTACACACACTGAGGACCTCAGACAAGAAAATTTATAGTTTATTCATAAAGAAAGCAAAATCTTGGGTTGTATTTCTTGTGTGATGTGCAGCAATACCCACAAGTAAAACACTGAAGTCCATGATTAAGGATTAGCTATGTAAATATGACCTATCAAAGAGATTCAGTGAAGACAGTAGTGCTCTGTGGAGAACTGAATCATTTAGGTCAGGGGATTATTTTTTCTTTTTCACTRTTATTTTTTAAAAGAGGAAAACAATTGCAAGGTGGCCAGCCAGAAAGCCTAGGGGAACCATTCATGCTCAAGGTGTTAGTACTAAAAGGCACAATAGGAAGCAGATGTGCAGAAAAACAAAATAAAACTGCAGGCAGGAAGGACTACCTCAGGCTATGGCTGTTCCTACTGTTACTAGTTAATGACAACTCCACAAGGAATTGCTGATTTAATTACAGCTCAGGGGCAACATGCTAGCTTATCCTTTTTAAATTATGCATTGGAAGTGTGCGCAGCAAATGGAGGCTTTTGCGTGCTCCAACATCTCACAAGGAGGAGGAGACTTTTGGTATTAAAAATATTCAGACCTTTGGTATTAAAAATATTCAGACTTTTGGTCTTAAAAATATTCAGTGTGCAGGGGACAGGAATGGTGCCAGCTGTCCAGAGAAGAGCGAAATGCCATGTGGGAACATCTTCCATGATTCCAGGTGGGAGATGGAGCTGGCTCAGAGGCTTGCCCTGTGCTCTAAGGTCAAGTGCTTGGGCTGAATTAGGGTTACCCTAATTAATTTCTCTGTCATAGTTCAGCAAATATGGCAGGTTCTAGATCGAGATACACTGAAATTATTATTTTATTATGAGACCTGAAAAAAAATGACTTTGAGTGAAATTTCAAGTCATTCCCAAGGTTATATGAATCAGCAACTGTTCCTAAAATAGCACTACATCCATGACATTTAAGCTGAAGGATGAAGGCTAAACCCAGGTTTCTAAGCTATTTTAGAGGCCATTTCCCTATTCAGATAACAAAAAAAAAATTAAGTTTTTGAGTTGCAAGGGTATTAGAGGAAATGTAACCCAAAGATTTTCCATGGTTTCTGCTCCTCTTGCCAACCTGGTCCAAAAAAGGAGAAGACAGAAGAGTAAAAAAAAAAAAAAAAAGGCTGTTGATATTATATGGTCTCCTGAATGCAAAAGATACCATTAGGAACTTTAAAGGAAATTTATGCACAGCTCCTGTGTGTCAGGGCTCAGATTTTCCCAAAAACTTTATTGTTCAAGCGGATGTGTCAGGAACTAAACCGAGTGCAATTCCRTGCCAAGAAACTGATGGTAAAGAGCATCTAGCACCATATATCACTGAGAAATCATTCCAGAGGGGATAAAGATATGCAATGATTGGAAACAAAAWAGTAAGTTTCCCTATAAAATGGGCTTAGGAAGCACTTTTCTGTTATTTCTTACAAAAATTCTTCTTAGTAAAAGATTATGGGCTCTCAGTGTGAATAAATATCAAGAGGAAAAAGGGGCATGCTAGGCAGATTTTGATAGCAGGCAGAGTGTCACAGCAATAGCAAAGGGTTGGGCACATACCTGGGCACTCCTGGCAGGGAAGAGCATAGATCCACAGATTTCTGYCAATTAGGGAACACCCAGATTGGTGCATGTATCAGACAGTTGCACCCAGGTGCAGACAGATTTTTAGAGCATGGTTAAGAGATTTCCGTGTCAGGATTACTCGTGTAACTCTGTACGTGCAGCATGGAATCAGCTTGGGCAGCAACAAATAGGTTTCAGTTTGTCAGCAGCACCATGTTAATACATGCATGTGTGTAAATTTAGGAATAAATTTATATTTATTCCTATAAATTTAGGAATAAATTATAGACTCATATTTTGAAATATGAGTCTATATTGGCAGTTTGTGAGGTTGCCTCAGGCGATTGCCGAGTCCTCGTTTGTTCTCACTGACCACTGAGTGGTTTGGGTTGGAATTAACCACTGGAGGTCATCTAGTCCAACCCCACTGGAATGAGCAGGGACATCTCCATCTAGACCAGATTGTTCTCAACCAGGTTTTTTCTTACTGAACAAGCCCCAGATATTTTTCTCAAAACAATTTTCTCAGGACCACTGAATAAATGTACAGCAAAGATAGTGGAAGGCTGCAACTGAGCAGCCTGTTTCATAGAGCACACTGTCACCCTGGAGATAATCATCATTTTGGCCAACAGCAGCAGGCCAAAATGCCTTCCTGAGTTTGTCTTTTGTTGATGCTTTGAATTATRTTTATTTAGAAGAGAAAGGATCCTAAGTGATATTTCCATTGCCACACGTTAGACATTGTAATCCACAAACAAACACCTAGACAGTGTGATTTTTGTCAGGTTTTCAATAATCMAACAACAAACTGCTTTGTTTCTCTAGGTGACTAACAGAGACCTGAATCAGGRTTGCTGTGTTGCTTTTAATTTAGTTTTGCAGGTCCCTTCTGAAAACCAAGGGGAACTCCACAGGACAAGGCTCCCCAGCCAGCTGATGCTCTGTTGAACTGCACAGCTCAGCCTGCCGTACTGAGTGGGCTGATATTTATTTCTCCCTTTCCTTAAACTGACTGAATGAATTGGGGTTCCAACTGTATATTTGCTCTAGAATTTCATCTAATTCCACTCTCGTTGCAGCACAACATTTAAACATAAAATAAAATAGTAAACTCAATCTTTCTGGGCCTGTGGCTTGTTGACATTGAACCTCACACAGTCCTTACACCGTCTGCTTGGGACGACATGGCGCTATTAGATCAACAATACCAGCTGGTTTTTTAATTCTCTTGGGAGCCAAATTTTAAATAAAGCTAAATATTAGGTCTGTGCTTAGATCTGTTCTATAAATATTGTCATCAATTTAGGAGACRTTTGTTTTGAGGGTTTTTTACATTTAATTTTTATTGTTGATCTTYGCAATCTTGCATTTGTCATTGTTTTTTGAGGTATTCATAATAAGTGTTTTGTTTAGCATACTTCTGTGGTGCAATTTTTCTGTCATGATTAGATGTTTCTAATCTGCTYCAGGCTTTGTTTGCTTTGTCTCTGCAGTAATTTTAATTACAGGACCACATACTATTTGTCACTGAGTGTCAGAAAGAGCAGGGGGCTGAGACTTGAAAGGATTTGGAATAATTTGTCTTGTTCTGGGTGTTTCTGTGATGTTTTTTGACTGTTCCCAAAATCTCTTGCATCTGTTATCTGAAGTGTTATGAGCTCTCAAATGGACAGCARGAATCATAGGATGGTTTGGGCTGGGAGGTGTGGAAGTTTGTAGGCAGTCYCRACATGGGAAGAGACRAGAATCTGATTCCATGTTTCAGAAGGCTGATTTATTATTTTATGATATGTATTRTATTAAAATKATATAMTAAAACTATACTAAAAGAATAGAAKAAAGGATTTCATCAGAAGGCTAGCTAAGAATAGAAAAAGAATGATAACAAAATCCTGTGACTGAGAYAGTCTGAAACAGTTGGACTGTGATTGGCCATTAATTAGAAACAACCACAYGAGACCAATCACAGATGCACCTGTTGCATTCCACAGCAGCAGATAACCATTGTTTACATTTTGTTCCTAAGATCTCTCAGCTTTTCAGGAGAAAAAATCCTGGCAAAAGGATTTTTCAGAAAATATCATGGCTACAGGGAGGGACATTAGGAATTGTTTAGTTCCAACCCCCTGTCATGGGCAGGGACACCTTCCACTAGACCAGGTTGCTCAGAGCCCCATCCAACCTGCCCTTGAATATTCCCAGGGATGGGGCATCTTCTCTGGGCAGCCTKTGCCAGGGCCTCACCATCMTCACAATGGAGAATTTCCTCTTAATATCCAATCTACACCTGCTGTCTGTCAGGTTAAAGCCATTCCCTTCYGTCCTGCCACTCCAGGCCMCTGTGAAAAGTCCCTCTCCAACACTCCTGTSGCCCYTTCAGGTACTGGAAGGGAYTCTAAKGTTTCCCTGGAGCCTTTTTCTCTCCAGGATTACCAGCCCCAGCTCTCTCAGCCCATGGTGTGTGCTCTCTCAGGAGCAGGCAGAGTCGTTCAGTATGATGACACATGATGGAAGAAAAAATCACCAACACCTAAGACTAATGGTCATTTGCTAAAGGTAAATGGCTTTCATGCATGAAGATGGTGAGGATTTAATCAGCATTTAGTAGAAGCATTGAAGACATTTTCACAGCACAGCTGCTGATGTATCCAGCATGATCTGTCCTTTAACACAGAGCTCACGTACYGAACGCGGATTTGCCTCGCGCGCTCGCTGTGTTTCTTTGGCAGAATTATATCAGGTCTTGCAGGCCCCAGAGAAACCATAGCAGTGCCTTCCTGCCATTGTGCACCAGGAAGGCCGGCTGAATGCCTGCAATTTCCCTCCCTCTGTTCTGGGATGCATTGTTTTCCARCAGCCAGAGTAACAGGAACAGAAAGCTGCTCCTCTGCAGCGTAGGAACAAACAGATCCCCGCTGCAGCCTCTTCGAGCTGGTACCAACACCTGCTTCACCAGGGTTATAATCCAACACCCTTATTGCACTGGGAGTGGAAAAAAAACCCCACCTTCATGTCAGAGAGATCTTCAAGACTGAAAATCTGAGGCCAGATGCATTAAGACCCCTCTGTGCCAATCAACGTGAAAATCAGAAGCAAAATTATTCAGCCCTTGCGTCCCTTCCCGTATCTTTTGGTCCAGCACATATGAAGGGATGAAGCTCTGGCTTCACATGCCACAGCAAGCTACTATTCCCCCAAAGCTCAAATGCTGTCTGTCTGTGCTGTTTCCTGCCAGATTAAGTTATCATTTTGGGCTGGAAGGTTGYAATTTGTGAGGTTTCACCAGAGATATCTGGGGTTTGTTTGTTTCTGCCTCAAATGGGAACATGGATCAGACTTAACCACAGAAAATAGCATAATTTCCAAAGTATTAGGAAGGATGAAGGACAATAGCTTGAGAAGAGATGGCGATATTCTAAACCTGACGTTCCCACCATTTATACCACAGTAAATCCACAGAAATTGTGATTTTTCTCTCAAATGCAGAGAGACACACCATCTTTAAAAAACTATGAAACTGCRGGAGGAAAATTGTCAGGGAAATGGCACCAAAAGAGAGATGAAAAGGGCTTTATGTTGGAAAAAAGTTAGGAAATAAAGCCTGTGTGTTGGATAATTTGAAATGTCATATACCTCAGTACATACCTATTGATTAAAAGTACACTCAGTATGCCACTAATACCTGTGAGACTCATCTGGAACTACTGATGTGTTCCACTGCATAAAGCAACTATGGAAAGAACTTGATATCAGATTTTTGAAGCAAATTAGAAAAGCAAGTGATTTTCTCCTAGTGATTTTACTGACTACCAAATAATTCTTGAATATATGCAGTTTCCCAGTACAGACAGAGAAATAAGTTTTTCAAGTTAATTTTTGCTCATTACTACAAACAGAATTAAAAATAAACAGATGTTTTATTTCATTTGGTTATATAAAATAATGATTAAAAGAAATGGAGAAAATTCCAAATACACCTTAATACAGAATAATGCAATTGCCCTCTTATGTGCTAGGCAACATTTTTTTTATGTACAATAATGGTCCCATTTTTTCACAAGCATTATTGCTCCCATTTTTTATAAGCATTGGAAGTATAAAAGGGAATGGAATAGTGACAAAACTGTTTTAACAAGTTTTAACTGTTTTATACTTTGCTAATTGGTCAGGCTGTTTRGGGCAAAAGCATCTCATATCCTGAACCTTTTGTTTGTCAATCTCTTTCCTGTTTTTCACAATTGCAGAAAGAAGTTCCAAAGTGCTTTGGCAATCCTGTTTTCAGGTTTTCAGGTCCCCTCTAGGAGCAGCTGTGTCCCCCTGAGCTGCCTAGAGAGGGTTTTTGAGGCTCCAGCCTTATGCAGCCTTTGTTTTTGTGATGCTTAAGTTTTGGGAAAAAAGGAAGCAGAAAATATCTGTCTAAGGAACAGCATCCAAGACTTAAAGACAACCCAGATTAGACATTGCAATTAAATCCTTAGCCTGAAAAATCCATGCTAAGCCTCTGAGCAGTATCAGCAACAACAGGAAAAAGCTTTTCCTCTCTGTACCTCCAGCACTTAAACTTGGGAAAGGCTTTTGCTGGTGAGGCTGAAGTGGGATTTAACAMTAAAGGCCAGAGCAAAAAGGGTGTAATGAAGGTAGGCTGATAAATCAGACAATTTATTCCAGCTGCAGATTTGGCTCCTAATAAATTGTTAGTTTTACAGAGACATATTAAAATAATAAAAGTCAGTGAATCAGCAATCTTCGCAGCAAACCAAGATACRGAAAGTTCAATCCCCACAAGAAGCTCTCTTTCTCCAAACATTTGGACATCATCTCTGTCTGCTGTGTCTTTTTGAGTTTCCTCTTTCTAATTCTGAGCAAATTACTGCATGGAGCTACTTCCATGTGTCAGAGGCAGTGCTGAGCAGCAGCTGCAGCCGGGGTACACCAGAACTGCACCAGCCTGATGCAGCCAGGGAAGCAGCAAGCTGCTGTCAAGAGGATCCTCTTCTCTGGCTGCTTGAACAAAAAAGCTTGAATTTCTAAAAAGTGCAATACTTCCCCACCTCTTACTCACCCCCAACAGYGTAATTTAACCAAATAAATGGCTTTTCCTGTAGGAATTATCTTCTTTCTATTGCAGGAATTGTCTGCAAGTCAGTGAGGGAAGAGCAAGGGTTCAGGCTGTGACCATTGGCAGGATTAGCAAGGAGCAGCCCTGCATACCTCAGTGTTCTCCTGAACACTGTCTGAAAAGTGCCTTCAAACTGATGGTTATATATTCTCCTAAGTAAGATTTGCCCAGGAAAAAAAAAATATTAAAAGTCTCCAGTGCTTTTTAATGCTTGGTAATAGATGCATAGGTCTTGGGAGAGAAAGTTCTTGATTGCAATGTGGAAGGAACAGAAATTTACTGCAGATGTATTGGGAAAGTAAAGATCGATGCCCACAATCAGAATTCTTCTCCCACTATTTCCACCTTTTTTTTGGCTTATACATAACAGCTAGGTTCTGCTTTTGAAATGGAAGTAAAGAGTTGTGAGTGAAATCACACACATGACACATAAGTGGAAATAAAAAAAAAAGCAGCTAATTTTAGAATAAAAATCATTGGTGTCCCCTTTCACTCTGTTTTCAGCAGCTAATCATTTTTAATGAAAACATCTTTGATGGATAGGAGAAACTAGCTGGCAACTAAACTGGAGGAAGCTGACAGTGAATACATTAGCTGGGGAGAGTCATCTGTTCTGTAGCTCTTTAGCAAGTGGCCATATATTTTAAATTTGTGTTACATCAGAGCTGGTAAAATTGCTGAGYTGCTCTGCTGAGTGTATTGGAGGCGACTCATGAACGTTGCACGCAGAGATATTTGTTCATGTTAACCAGACAGAAACATTATATTTAATGTTGCTGTGACTTAAWCCCATCTGTCCTGAAACACAGAAAAGAAGCTTAAATATGGCCTGTGTTTATAACAGCAAAACTATGTGTGTGTATGTATTTATATGCATATAATTACATAGAAAAATATGTAGGGATTATGACAGCTAAATCCAGGTATTTTACTGGCTTATAGACCTGCAGCAATACATACATTTGGGAGAATCTGTGTGGGATTTTCCTAATACATGGTTCTGAAGTCAACTAAAATAATAGTCATGACAGTGGGTTTTCCCACAAAAACTGACTTGTCAYACTCCTGACATATTTCTGTTACCAAATGACACACAAACCTTATCTTGATCATCTCCTGCTCACACATTTTTTTTCTCCCCAAAAAAGAATTCATTCTGAATGAATGTGAGCTATGAGTCTTAGCTATGTCTAATGAATGAAGAGGAGGGGGAAGAAACCAAGTGTTGCTTTTCCATAATTTCTTCACATATTTAAATTTTTAGAGAAAATCAAGCATCATCTTGTTAGATTTAAGTGGACAAAAGTCAGTATTGAGTTCTCCTGAAAACAGAAAGATTTGTTGCAGGTTTTCTTGCAGTTTGCTGCTTTGCAGAGGTTTTCATATCTGAGAAGAGAACAGATGATGCTCAGGCTTAACTGTGGCACATGGAACAGAAGAAATCTCTATTTTGGTTAAATAAAACTGTTTGCATATCATGGYGAGCCAGATGTCAGACTTCTCATGACGTTATTTAATTTAAAGTATTATTGATAGAGGAATACCACAGGAAGAGCTGTTTAGAATAAGCTACCTGGTGCAATTATATACATCACTCTTCAACTAATGAAAAAGCCATTAAAAGCTGAAGATCACTCTTTTTCCAACCCAGCCCTAAACCTTGCACCAGCAGCAGCAGAGAGACCAGCAATCCCCACAGAATCCCTTGGCCCACATTATTAATCAGGGCCCTAATATTTAAATAAACCTGCATTTGAGGACCTGCCAGSCACGCCAGAGCCCATCTCCATGGCTGKGTCAGTGMTGCCTCAGGTTTTAGCTTTTATATTTTTCAGATTCTGTGCTGTTTTAGYSTGTGGGTCTGAGCTTCATATTAAGGRATGGTGAGCTCTCTTCACAGGGTAGGTGGACAAAACAATTCCTTCTCTAGCTGGGGACCAAGGACAAATGATCCAAATGTCAGGCCTAAGAGCACAAACAGTGTGGGCTGAAGAATGAAAAACAAGAAGGGTGGGACTGCATGGGCCAGAGCTATAATTGGACAATTAACTCCAATATGCAAATGGACCAGAACTTAGAAAAGTGTGAGACCCCATGACTGGTCATCCATTTTGTGACCATTTTGGGTTCATCTTGGGTGTAGCCCTGGCCGGGCTCTTGTGCTGCCCAAGGTGGATCCATTGAGGGCTCCTAATAAATCCCTACTTAATTCTTTAGCTCTGTCCAGCCTCTGTTCTAGGTCAGCCTTCACAAGGCATTGTCAATGCAGCAGTAGGGTTGCAAATGCCAGATGGGGATGAAGCAGAGCAAGGCTGGCCAGTCCTCTGCTGGAGCACTCTGAGTGCATTCAATGTGCTACAGAGCCAAGGGAATAATTTCAGGATTTATTGGCTTTGCAGTGATGGGTGGATGCAGTAGGGAAATGATGAGTGGAAAAAAACCAGAGCAATTAAAGCCATGAAATATGACTGCAACTGTCCAGCCTACACCTTCCCCCAAATAAATAAAAGCGACTTCCAGCTCAGAGATGGGAGCCAAGAAGTTGTGGAGAGGGTAAAAAGAAAAAAAGGAAAGGCATCCCTTCCATCTGGGCATGGGATTTATATCCATAATCTCTGAGGAAACCAAATAAGAGAAGGATGCATTTTTCATCCCCCTCCCACCCTGAGAACTGCAATTGTGGTGGAGGTTCCTCCCCACTTTCACGTGGGAACCGAGAGCGAGTTCCACCAGCCAGTGAGGAGCCCTGTCTTCAGCATTCC
This sequence comes from Cardinalis cardinalis, assembly GCA_014549065.1. Lineage (NCBI taxonomy): Eukaryota > Metazoa > Chordata > Aves > Passeriformes > Cardinalidae > Cardinalis > Cardinalis cardinalis. Next base: position 217,441 of record JACDOX010000348.1, read on the forward strand.
CTGGGGARCAGAAAAGATGGAACCAGCAAAGCCCCATCAGGTTTCTTTATTTCTGCTGGAATGTGGGAAACTGAGCTTTTAGGTATTGTGAAATCTCAGCTCCTTCTACCCAATGAACTCAGAAGAATTTATTGCAAGAAGAGATGATATTGAGGTTCACTTTTATTTGTATGCAAAGATCTGGTTTTGAACTTGGCAGGACAAATTTTTTGCAGGGTTTGGCTGTTCTTGCAGAACCTAATCCAAAGCCCATTGAAGTCAGGACAAATCTCTCCCCAGACTCCAGTGAATTCTGGGTCAGACCCCTACAGTAACATTGATTCTGATGGTTGCAGAGGTTGAGATTTTATTGCTGCAATCAACATAAAATATGTCTGGCTTTCATTTTGGATATTTCCCTCTTTCTTTTGCATAGAGTTCAAGAAATGATAATATTTGCTTTTACTGGGGAAAATATTTATTTATCGCTTTACAAAATTATGAAGTATAATTATTGTTATGTGAAGTTACAGGGAATTCCATGAAAAACTGTACTCAAAGTTCTGTGCATTTCTCTTGCTTAATTTCCTCTTGTGTTCTGATGTTTATTCCATTTTTACATTACAAGACATGCAGTTTTTAATTCCTTTTCCAGACGAAGATTTTGCCCCAGAAAAGAAAATAACATAAGCAGAGACTACAACAGACCTCATCCAGGCTGGAGCCCTAATTCTGCATATAATTCTGCTTATAATTTTACTGACTTTATATTGGTGAATTTTGCACTCAATACGTGGCTATTATTAAATATAAATTGGGGTCTGCTGAGCCATTTTGAGGCCATTTTAGAGTTTACACCATGGCAAAGAGCACAAGCACRTGGTCTTTCCCTCACAGGGGTTCTGAGACAATAACAGGTTTTTTTGTTGTTTATGGCCACATTTATGTTTAAGGAGCTTGGTTAAGCTCTAACAATTTAGGGTTTAACTTTTAAAAAAATTTATTTTATTTGATCTCAAAAAAAAAAAGTTGTTAGCCTTTTCCCCTTCTTTTGCATCTTTCTTTTTTAATTCCTGTATTTGACAGCGAATTTTCAAGCTAGAATTCTACCACAAAATTATTATTTTTTTTTAAATTTAATTTTTCCTGTTTTTAATTGGGATAAAAAAAATCAAACCCTTTCTGCATTTGGGGTTTAAATCTTCCCGGGTCACATTCTAATCCCTGCRCCTTCTATTCAGGTGACTCCAGTAATCAGTGCCTTAGCATTTTGAGGTTTGCAATTTCAAAACYAAAAATCATCAAACAGGGAATTCCGGGAGGAGTGAGAGGTTGTGGAAACTGCATATTTTCTTTCGTGTTACAGTCTCAAAATCTGTACAATTCAAATAATGGGTAGAAATATTCTGCATCTGGAATGACAAATTTATGCAGGTGAAATTGTCATGCTGTGAATACTTTTGGGAAGAAAGGTGAGGTGATTTTACACCCAGTAGTACTTAATCCCCAAGGTTACTTTCAGATGGAAGAAAGACAGAGCATTTACATATAAGTGTTATGCAGCTCAAGGAGTGATGGATAGTGCTGTTACAAATTCAAATCACCCAGCCCTTGATTTATTCAGGAATTTCCAAGAGTACGGCAATATATATTTCTAATTTCCACTGAGGAYGAATTTGGTGAAAGGAAAGAGAAATTATTTGCTAAAGTCCAAGCTGGAATGAGGTAGTGGATGCCAATGTTAACACTCCCAAAGAAGAGCTGTTTCCTGAGTTAGGCTGCAGAGCAAGGAGCACTTTCGGCACTGGACTGCCAGAGCTGCTGACAGACAGTCCCCTTACAGGAGGGCTTGATTGAAAGCTGGTGATGAGAGCTTTCACTGCCAGGCCTACCAGAGCTCCTGCCCTCCTGGCTGAGGAGACAGCAGCAAGCAGGGAAAGGGGCTGTGGGCATTCCTCTACCCCCTCTGGCTCCTCRTAGGATTATGGAAAAGAAATTATGAATTGCAGCTGCATCAATATGAGAAGTGGCAGTCACTTTGATGGAAGGTGTTCAGTCAGCTCAGAGCTCTACATTTCAAGCAAGGAATAAAAAAAGTACCTGAGTTATAGACAGCTGAATATCCCCATTATCCCCAGCTCCAAATATAATAATCTGAGCATGAATAGCACTTTTCAGCTGAGAGGCTGAAGGGGCTTGAAGATATTAACAAATTCCCTCTGTCACTTATGGAGACAGGAAGCACTATTATTGCATTTGGGATTTGGGGAAGATTGAGATACCTAGGAGTTAGTTTGTTCAAGATGGCAGGGGGAATCAGTGGCAGAGCTGTGAGGACTGTGCCCGTGTTCCTGAACCCTTGCTGCTTATCCTTTCTTATTCCGTCACAGCACATCTCTGAATAAAAAAAAAAAAAAATACTTTCTCACAAGTCAGACTGCAGTAAGGGTCATGTGAGGCATGGGGTGACCCTCCTGACCAGCAGACAAGGGCTATGAATGACCATGACTGTGCAATATATTCAATTTACAACTTTGTACAGTGAGTACAAAGTGAGCATAAAGGCACTGTGGCCACAATATGTTCTCTTATTCCTCAAAGAGGTGGAAGACAAGGTCAGGCTTTTAGAATTGCAGTCATTTTTTTAGAAATTGTTTTATTTTTTATTGCTGCTGTGAGAGATACCAATAAAGSCAGTCTAAGCACATAGGAATTTCAGCTCTGCCTCTACCCTAAAACATTTAAATTTCCTTGAAACTCCTAAGGAGTTTCTTCTCCCTCATAAGGAACAGAAGGCCCACACCAAAGTGAACTTTCTAGACTGTTGTAGGATACTATTAGGCTTCTCTCWAGCTTGGTCAGCAAAGAGCTCTGTAGGTAATCTCTGCATTTAAAGAAAAGAAAATAGCTGGTGTCAGACCAATGCTCCTTAACCTTGGGAGGAAGACTAGGAAAGCAGAAATGCAGTGAGGACAAAGCCTGTTGCTGTCGGTATTTAAGGTGCACAGGTTACAGCCAGCCTCTCTGCCCAGACCTCACATCCACAGATTGCTGCTTCTTTTTAAAAATTTTAAACAAAGCAGTGCATTGGTCTGAATCTCTGGGTCACCCACAGTTTCTTATAGCATCCACCAGCAAATGGAGGGTCTGGAGCAAAAGTCTGGGGGAGAGCAGCTTTGTGAGGGATCTGGGGGTGTTTAGCCTGGAGGAGTCTCAGGGGGATGTTCTCACTCTCTGCATGCACCTGCAAGGAGGGTGGGGCTCCCAGGTAACAAGGGGCAGGAGGAAAGGAAGGAAACAGCTACAAGTTGTGCTGGGGAGGTTTAGATTGGAAATTAGGAAAAAACAATTCTTCAGTGGAAGGGTGGTCAGGCAATGGAACGGAGAAATGGTGAAGTGGCCATCCCTGTAAGTGTTGGGACRTGCTTTAGTGGTGGGTTTGGCAGTGCTGGGTTWGATTGATTCAATGATCTTCAGGGTTGTTTCAAACCTCTTCAGTTCTATTCTCTGAGTCTGTGGGCCATTTACAATGCAGGGAAAGTTGGTGGCAAGCAGTTTTTTCTCGATGGAAAAATCCAAACAGTTTGGGAAAATATGAATCTCCAAACTCTGAGAATCTTTTAACAGACTATGGGGAATATAAAATAATACATATTTATTGAAAAGGCCTTGATGAAGCCTTTTTGAAAGCCTCTGCATTTAAGAACATTTAAGTCTTTTGTGATTTGACCTCCCAACAGCAACTTTTTTTTTTTTTGCAGAAGGAAAGAAATGTTAAATTCCCTGACTGCTGGCCTGGAAGCTTAGTTCAGCTAACATCAGGTTTATGACCCAGGATGGAGGTAAATGGCCAAACCCRATCAACACCCCATTAATCCAAGGATGATCAAGTAACATTGCATTTGGCAAAGCCACAAATAACCATGTAATAACGTTGTAATTCTATGGTAATTTCTTACACATGGTTATTGATGCCCTGTAAAATAAYGTGTTACCAATAATCCCATATTACMTCTCTGCTCTTAAATATAAGGTCACTGACAGACCATGACTGTTTAATGTACTTTGAGTCTCAAACAGAAATCTCATACAATGGTTATAAAAATGAGCCTTAGTGGGTGACCCTCTTTGCTCTCTCCTTTAATTGCTTTTTATTTCCTCAGAGCATGTCRCATGTACATCAGTGCTACTCTAGATAATTTGCAGGGTATTGGATTTCACTGACATTTAGCATTTCCTTTCCACTTTTCACCTACCTACTTAAAATTAGGACTCTTCTCAAAAATTTGGATTGCACCCACTTTCAAGGGTGGAGAATGAGAACCCAGTTGAGAGGCAARTGACTCCTGCCCTAAGGATTCAAACCATCCCAAAGCCAACCAAATACCACAGCACTGTGCCATGCACCTACAGCTTATTTTGAGCATCAATCATTGCTGAACAGGTAAGAAAAATTGGGTGCTCCCATTCCAACCTCCTACTGTGAAGATGCCTAGAAACCAGCTGGGAGCCAGAAAGATTTGTCAGTACAGGGAGAGCAGTCAGGGAGATTTGCCTAAGAGATAAACCAGTGTCATGCTGAGTTTGTGTCTCTCAAACCTGGACCTTATTTGACTCAAAATAACTATAATGTTAATATAATCTTTTCAACCTGCATGCAGAGAAATCCATATTYGTCCATATGCTGCTGTTTTTACATGGAGGAAGTATTGGGTCTTTCTTTATAGTAGAAGTCACTGATAGCCTAAACTTTTTTATCACAGAAYCATGGAATGGTTTAAATTGGAAGGAACCTTAAAGATTATGTCTTTCCAACYCTCCTGTCATGTGCAGGCAACACCTTCCACTTGAACAAGGTGCTCAAAGCCCAATTATTTCCATTTTATTCTTGTCAGAAAAAAATTGGAAAAAGATATTAATTCTAACCTTAAACTTTGGTCTTGAATACTCTTAAAATTGCAAAAGATTTTGAACTAAATTTACCTTGTATTTTAGGCCTAACCCTCTTGTCTTGGGAAAAAAAAAACATTGGAAAATAATTATTTGAATCAAGTTGCGGTTTGTCAATTTATAYGTAGCTTTAATTAGGAATATCTAATGCATTAGCAGTCTGGCCACAAAAACCTTGATGAGGCACACAAGTAGGAACACATTGTGCTCCCACAGCTGAGGCACCTCAGAGCATCTCCTGCTTTGCCTGGGCTTCCACCTTCCAGAAATCCATGGCCTGAGGCAGGGGAGTGCTTTCACCCTTTAAAACCCCATTTTGTTCTTTTGCCTGTGTCCAGCTCTGGGATTGTGAGAGTTAGTTTTATGTCTGCAGTTCATCAGCGTTGGTGTTTTGTGAAGCAGGGTAGCAAAATTTAACAGCAGTTATTATCATTCCTACACAGAGAACACGTGTAACTGGGGGTTTATAACATTTCCAAGAAGCTGTTGAGGACAAGAGCAGATCAGGCTTTTCATAAAAAAACAAACAACAACAAAAAAAGTGCTACAAGACAGAAGAGGAATCCCGAGAATGGTAACTGCCCTCTGTGCAGAAAAGAGTGGAGAAGSCAACAATCCAGCAATCCCACCAGCTTCATATTCCCTAGGGCCTGACTRGAATTAGCATCTGACTGGGCTTCCTTTCACCAGCTGTGACTGCCAGGTACACAGACCGAGGGGAAGAYAGAGACATCTGTGCCTGGACACGGCAGAGTGCCCCACTCTGCCACGTTCACAGGGCTGTRCTGGGYRCCAATGAACCAGAGCAGTGCCTCTGTCTCTGGCCCAACACCATGTTCTTCAAACTGCACTTCTGAATTTAATTAGTTTTTAGGGGCCTACTTATGTGTTCCCTGTACAGCTGTGGAGCACAAGGAATCGTGTGGTTTCTGTGACCTTTTGTTGCTCCTTGCAGTGTTTTCTCTGATGCTGCCTCTCAGCCATTCCTTCCACCCCATCGTGTTATCACATGCATTGTTCACATCCTTTAAAGACACAGCTGGGGATGCAAACATGATTTATGTGCTTCACAAGGTCTTCTGTACCAGTAAGGAAACCACAAGGCTCCTTTCCAGTGTTGCTGACTAGGGCCTAGCTGGTGCTGTCTGCTGCAGCACATGTTGCAGTTGAGATGGCCACGATRMCCTRAGCACCACCATAAAATTTCAGAAGGCTTCAACCCACACAGAGTAACACCACACCACTTCAGAAGGCTGAAATATCCACCCTTCCTGCTCTTCAGCCCAGCCTTTTA